>DWPT01005362.1:0-12289 GCA_018251895.1 Agathymus mariae mariae
CTATATGATGTATGATGTAAATAATTATTAATACAAAGTTATAAAGTGAACTTTTATTTTATCAGATGCCTGTGATGCTGATTTCTTAAAACTTCACAAAATGTTATCGTAAGTTATGCATAGTATACATAATTCTTGATTGGTTGTCATATTAATCAAAGTTATCTTTTCGTATTGCTCAAAATTTTGTAATATTGTCAAGACACTCAATTTCTTGCTAGGATTGTTCTGAAAGAAGAAGAAGAAGAATGGTGTTTATTGCACATGTACACTAATATTAATTAAAAATGAGACTCCACCCACTTGACAAAAAAAACATCAAATTAATAATTGAATGGCGAAGGACAGTTAATCCAGTTGGTGTTTAGTGGACACTGCAACCTATATAATTTATCACAAATATTTTACTAAACCTGGTTTTACTACGTTTGTACAAAACAGAGAAGCCACCACGTATGCGCGGATAGTTTTCGAGGCTATTTAGAGAGACTGGGTGTTTCTTTTCAAGTTACCAAAAAAAGAATGGATAGCAGAAAATCTCGCATACAAAAACTAGTCGATACGTATCACAGTGAAAGTATGATGCTGTGTCGGTTGTTCACACACAGACACACACACACACACACTTTCATTTTGCTTGAATTTATTAATGTTGATTAATTTCGCGTGAATATATGAATAGTGCATACATTTGATTACAATTTCTCGTTGATACGAAACCGTAAAAAGGAGTAATTTATTCCTTGGAAATGTTGGTATCCAGCCTACTGCGTCGAAATGCGATACAAGAAAACCAGTTGCTAGAAACTCTCACTGGTGTTGGTGTGAACGAATACCTTAAAGAATCTGTTGTTAAAATTATTATCTTAAAATTTATTAAGGGGAAAAGTTTAATTGTAGCGTCTTGAAGCTGTAAATCGACGTAGGATTTTTTTGTTAATTTAACTGGTTGACTGTATCCAGAAGTAAAAATTTATTACATTATTTACATTATCGCTTCAGATAGTGAAGCTACCGTGAGCAGGCCCTGGGAGAAGGAATGATGAGAATTTTTTCGTTCGATAAATTATAATTGTATTTACACCACAGTAATTGAACTAAACCTATTTTATCACTAAATTTTTATATGAAAATATTGAAATCGTAACTTTGAATCGTAACTTGCCAAACCAACTAAAATAAGTTATTGGGTGCGATAGGATAATGTGTCACTTGCGAAAGTGACTTTTCGTTCAGATGTTCGTTTTACGTATTTTATTTTACGTTCCGAGTAGTGCCTTTACACTTTCCGCTCAATTTTGAACAAGTATGCACTATAACCCAGGTTTTTATTCATTTTCATATTGAGTAGATGCAGGATCGTTTCCGCAGGTTACTGCGGCGCTCGCCGCTACGACAGCAAGCCATGGTGTTTTACGGTTTATTATGAGTACAATGCAGCTAATTCAAGAGATGAAGGTGCGTGTTGCGCCCTTGTAAGGAGGTATTCTTGAACGTGATCAGATTCAGTTCAGAGCTATTGTAGTTTTTTGTACTTCTGATGAATCGTGATTAGATCGGGAGACATTTTAATATTGAATCTATGATTTCGGGTGTGGTTGGGTGAATGCGATGAGTTTGACCGCTAGTAGCAAAATTTATCGTGTGCTTCCAGGAAACCGTTGGGTCATTTATATGTGTGGTGTCGTTAGATAACAATCGTTGAGCCATTTCGGAAGCCCTCGGTTGGGCGATGATACCGTTAATTGCGTTGACCACTAGTCCACACTGAAGCAATATGTTTTTTTTGTGTTAATGGCCGACAAACGAGCAGACGAGCCAACTGATGGTAAGCGGTCACCGTCGCCCATGGACATCACCAAGACCAAATTTGTCACTGATATGTTTCAAGCTTTAAGCCGGAACACGACGAGATGTTTGGCGGTTGACTCAAGCAGGAGGATGGTATATAGTCAGGCAGGCTTCACGGAAAGATAATAATACCAATAATAATATCAATGACTTAATAATAATACTGATAATATAATCCTTACGCGAAGCCCTACCATCAAGTAGGCTGGCTTTTGTCGCCTCGTTACAACACCATAGGATCGGGAGGAATATTCTAGGCCGCCCCAATACGGCAAATAATAATTGATGCTGTACAGTTCGTGGCTCCTCTATTAGGAGGGGACTCGTGCTATGCAGTAAGTGGGTTGCTTATTGGTTGAAAGCATGAACAAGGTCTCGAGTACTAACGATATACGATGAAGTATACGTAAGTATTCAACTCTACCCACGTCATAGTGTCTTCTTTTAATTATTAATAATGCATTCCGTTTAAGGAATTGTTTTATATTGCAAATGTGTTGCTAAGTTGGTTGCACTGTTTAGTAGTGTTGGAAAATACGATGAGTTAATTTTGAAATGCTAACTCAATGATAAAGGCTCACATATTCGCAACCCCATACTAGGATTTCTTGTTCACGAATAAGCCGGAAACAAATATTTGTCTGTCAATTAAACGTTTGCCGTGACCGAGATGCAAATCCAAGACTTTTCGTTTGTTGGCAATGAGCTACACGCACTATGTAATTGTGCTTATGGTGCAGGCTCAAGAAGTAAGAATCGTATGTTCGATTTTTATCTATTGGAGGCAGCGATACTTATTGAAAAGGGCTATTGAACTCACTTATCAGGAACACGAATATACCCATGGCATACTCAAATAGGACTGCGGTTCCGGTATGTTCCAAATGTCTGATCGTTACATTCATAACAAGGAAGAATTGTTGGTAATTCGCCCTCTGCATACACGGCTTTAATTCCCATCAGTATAGTAGGTAGTTAATTTTTTTTTATAATTTACAAGTGACCTTAACCACCTTGGATTATGTAATATAATAACCACACCCGACACAATTACTCGTTTTTATCAAACGTTTTATAAATATTTCATGTTCAATAGAATAACATAAAATAATGTGCATGTAATTAACGAACGAACGAATGAAAGTCAGAGTGCTACATGGTTGTTACACTAGGTGGTACAAAACCCAGTGCCCTTCAGCATCAGTGACTGTTCGTCACATCCGGCTTCTTTGTTTAGCAGGGCCCACCGCAAGCAGTTTACTGGCTTTCTTTTCGTTTGCTGGCGTCTTTAAATATAATATCATACTTGATATATTTAATATTTAAGATATTATAGATAAATATATTCTCATGAGAACGCGATGACTATATTAATAGATAATATTATAGAATACAAATAAAATCATACTCATAAGTGTAAAACAGTTGTTCTGTTGTATAAGGTACAGATTTATCTTTAAATTGTATTCGCATGTCAACATTGTATTATATTATTTACTAGCAAATGCCCTCGCTTCATTTTTCTCGATGAATTCATAACTTTACTATTTATGGACGGATTGCAATGAAACACACTTTAAGTATTAAGTGATGCTTAAAGCAATACATTAGTGAAAACCAGAACGAAATCGGTTAAGCCGTTTCTAAAATTAGCGGAAACAAACGCACAGACAAACAGACAAAAATTCTAACAATTATTGTTTTGGGTTCTATTGCGTCAATAAAGGCCCCTTATAATATTTTTCTCATATATCGTTCATGTACAGAAATCGATAAGTTAGAATTTTTTTATTAGTATAGATATACCCGCGCTGTATTCATTACTATTCAGCGTATGATAGTTGCAATTATCGTTGAGTAATTTGTGGCAGTTCTACTGTTTACAAGTATGCATGTTTCTATGTGTTCCTTGAGTGTTTTCCATGAGGATGGGTTGGAATTGTTGTCGACTTCGTGGTCTATCTGGAAGTAGTCAATTACTTTTCTATATCTGTAAGCGTTGCGACTGTGAAATGTTTAATGGTTTCGGTTGCAAAGTTAGAGAGTCAGTTTCCGAATAGGTTCACCGGTTGTGCCTCTTCACGTCGGTGAAGCATCTAGTGTTGCCGATACTAACGGCTGCCGGTGGCTGTGTATTAAACACTGATTATATCTAGCGTTCCTTCACAACATAGCAGACATAGAATGCCGTCGTAGGGTACCGAAGACAAATCAAATCCTGTACTAAATGGTTAGAGTAAACGCCATCAACCAGTGGGCCTCAACTCCAGTTACGGGATGTATTACTCTTTGTGTAAATATGACACAAATTTTCTTTGGCGTAACTGTTCTTATGTAATATTTCACCAATATATAAGTATACCACGGCATATTATTCATGTTAGATACTACTACTAGTGAAATCGACTAGTATTTATCGAGTTTTTAAGATGTTTTTAGTTCCTTATTTAACCATAACAACAGTTGTTATAATTTGACTTGACAAGAATAGATATCTGGTAAACGACTAGCTCTGGAGCACTCGCAGACTGGAAACGAAAGACCCTTTTGACCTTGCGCACCGCACCCACCCTTCTAGTCGTCTGAAACGTCGCTTTGTGAGGTTTTGTTTTGTGAATCACGCTTAAACTACTGAGTGACGTCGAATAGACAGCATTCTTCGTGTTTACCGGTTTTTAATAAAATTGCGAAATTATTTTCCAATGTCTGTGGAGTCCTCTCGTTCATCTCGTCGAGACCAAAGTGTGCACAACAGCGGTTACATTTAACCGACATGATGAGCGGCAAAATTTTAGTATCAACATTATTACCGTTGTAGTATTGTACCAAATCTTTAGATTAACACTCACGATTAAATGGTCGAAAATTTTGAGGTAGTTCGAAAATATTTAGTTTTTTTTCGGTGAGTAATTCGTATTATGTGTCTATTCTATTATGGTAAATAGAGTCAAAATAACCCCCCTTTAAAAAAAACAATTCGTGGACTACCTTTTGACGAGTGTCAACAGAGCTAAGCCCGTTAGATTAAGGGTGAGTAACGTCGTGTTGTATCTTGTGAGGTTAACGTTCTCTATCTCTTTTATATTGCCCATCTGTATACTCATAAATCTAGAGTATACTCATATTTGGTTGACTCGTGGATCACACAGCCGTTTTAGATGTATGATTCGATAGAGATTGCAAGTGTGTGCGTTTGTATTTGTACTTTGTGTAACATAACATGTCGTTACTTTGACTAGAGAGGCAAATCGGTTAAAATATTTCTACATCACTGCAAGGGTTGAACGGTCAAACATGTAACAAAAAATAGACACTCGACGACTGCAATCAACGGACCGTTTCCATTCTGTGAGTCACGGCACTCGACGTGATTCACCGCCATCATCACAGTAGCGTTCTTCTTTACCTCACCGTTAATAATTTGATGAGTGCTTAATAACACATGCCTTGTACAGATGTACAGAACCGACGTATTAGGAATACGCGTCATTTGATAAGGTCCTCGTTGCCGCCTACGTGAGGTAGGTACGCGGTATTCTGAAGGAGAGTAGGTTTACGCGCTTATAATAAGGTTCTGCAAAATTGTATGTCATTCGTTATAAACAACGTGGATATGTTCAGATGATACATCATAGTCATTCTAACGAATACTGTTTGTGAACCGACTTTGCCACGCTTCATAATCTGCAAGTTCAAAAATGCTGATGTTGCAACAGTAGTACTGGGAGATTGCCGTAATTACTAATTTTCTCAGTTTACATGGCTAAGGTAACGTGTTTTGTAACTTATCAGAATTAATGAATCATTCTAAGGAAACTCTAATGAGCTAAGTCTTAGTGTATTGTCCTTATTGTACAACTTTTTTTGAGACGCGTATGATTGAAAACATGTACTGATGAGTTTCTTGTTCTGTGTCTTCCACTCAGAGATAAGCATCTTTTGGCAAAAAAAATTGAGGTCACAAATAACATATGTTCCTAAATAATTTTGAATTTGAAATATTATATAGAATGAAATAATCATATCCATACAATGAAAGGTGAAGGAATTAAATGGAATCCTAAAGATCTTCCGGTATTTAATCTTGAAAGACGCTTTGGTTTCGCGTAAAATGTGACCCAATTGATAATAATTTGTGTGAAATAAATAAGGGTACTTACTTATCTTCACTTAGTGGGTTTTATTGAGGAAACATTTAACGCAGCCATTCCACCCGAAAGCCGCATAGTTCGTGTCCAAGAAAGTTCAATAGGTGCGGATATCGAACCTGGCTTTGTTTAGTCACAATGCGTTCTGGTTCATTGTTTGTCGGAAAATACCTTGTCGTGGCCAAATAACGTTGCTCCACTTATATAATATTGATACGGTAGGCACTGAAATTAATCAATAAAATCATTTGTATATGTTTGTAACGATTACATATATATTGCAGAACAACATAAGTCTCGTTATGAAAAGGTCTACCGATCTTTTGAATGATAAATTTAATGGATTTTGACAATTGTACTTTTGAATTACTTTTACTTGGTAAAATTATTGCGATATCGGGAATTTCAAGTGAATTAAATTCCCGATATCGCAAAGGTTGAAACATTGTACTTGTGCTATTGTTGATTCAAAGTTTTCCTTGAATGGGCAATCAACAATGCAGTTACGGAACTTAACTTTTTCCTTCGTGGGTCAATAGCTCCGCTTTGTCTGTTTTTAATTCCGTCAAGGAATTCGTAATCCGACTGCGAGAAATAAGTGCAAAAAGCGTTGTTATGTGTAGGTGCACAATATTATATTACTATAATACAGTTACTCGGGTTGTGTGTATTTTACTTGGATATTAAATTTTAACTGTAGTTTGGATGAGACTTTGAAGCAAGTAACTGTTTCAAAGTATCGGTGTACGATACGTATCGAGAGTATCGATGTCATAGTTAGACGTGCACGCTCTGTTGTTTTGTTTGACATCTCAAATCATTCGTTCTAAGTCAATTAATTAATTTGTGTATACTTACATTTAACATATAAAGTGACCGTAATGCATTATTGATTGCAGTATATTCGTTGAAATTGTTATCGAAATTATGAAATTAATTATTGAACAATCAATTATTTATTCAATCAATCATGCCCAAATGTCACTAATATTCAATCAGATCAATGGATATTAAAATTACAATTCAATTCATTATCTTAAAAGTAACAAAAATATAAAATTTAACAACTATAATATGAATGTTTGAAATGTTACTAATAGCAATTCAATTCACAATGATAATTAACTTATAATAATTTCAAATAATTCAAATAATATTAGATAAGAAACCTCTGTCACGTACGTGTCTGTCTGCAGAGATACGACTTCAGGGGCCGTTCGCTCGACGACGGCATTATAAATTAATGTTACGCCTACATGCGCATATTGGTTCATACACTAGACACACATGCAAACAAGGAAACAAACAAAACCATTTATTTCATATGATTTTGACCCGATCCGTTGTGCTGTATGCATGTATATTTATAATTTTTTTTTCGGTTTTTACCAATAAAGTGAGTCACGGGGTTGGCTTAGGTGCGGGGCATATATATGACTATTTTATAAAAAGCGTGGTAACAATGGTTAACAATGTTTCGGTGCTGTTACTATTTATAATACGTTAAATCATTCAATGAATGATCAAATGAATGCGGATATTTAGTATATTTTAATAGATACAATTTTACAGAATTATCAATCATGATAATTATTATTCTGTATTCATTGATATCGATTTTGATGTAGTTAATCGATAAGTTAGTTTATAGCATCCGTGGTTATGGCTTCAATCCATTAGCAGCCCACATAGGGCACCACGCTGTTCCGTTGCGGATTGGTGGAGCGATTAGTGACTTGTACGAGTTTTAGAAAATATTACGTCGTGGAACATATCTGACACGGCTCGATGACTGATGTCCAATGATAATATCTGGGACTGCTAACGTGATCCTGGAGCACGGAAGCGTTTATGAAATTGCGCTCCGTTGGTCCATGAACGTTTCAACCCACCTCTAGCGAACCATGAGTTGGCTAAAAAATGTAGCGCGTTGTAAAATCAATTCTCAGTTGTCATAGAGCAGTAATGACGCGTTCAGCTTTTTGCTATGATCTTGCGATAAGCAACAAGTTGCCACAATAATCGATTACATTGGCTACTGTTAAATTTGATACGCAAATCGTGATGTATTTCTCACAGATCACAGAACGGTGGCTTTTAACCATCACTATAAATAATACTAGGTTTATGAAGCGATCACGGCTGAATTTATTTAGTGATCCTTGTCCAGAGGGGCGATGTCTGAGACAGCGATCGAACCCGGGAAGTTTTGGTCTCCGCTGTACTTTTTATTACTTTTAAGTAAATGCTTAACTGCAATTCCTCCACTTGATGGTAGGTGGTAATGTAGCTTTAAATGGTTATGCGCATTAACTACTGGTGTATATGGTTAAGACAACAAACAAATGAGACCCAAGTATACAAATATGTACTTATCACAATATATTATATGTATTTATGCCCCAGATCGATAGGATTGCTAGGGTCGTGTTAAAAAAGAAAGCTAAAATCACTATATACTAAAAATGGTATGATTCACGTTTATTAGTGCATTAAACATTGCCATTTGCATTCATGTCATGTCATGCGGAATATTGACTCTCTCCATACAGTAAATGATACTCCTGCAGCGTTCCGCTATGGAAGCAGACGAGACGGCGGCGGCGGCGCGGGCGCGACACCCTCCACGTCTGCAGTAACCCCCCTTCGTTGCATTGTATTCCGTTTATAAATATGAATTCTGCAGTTTGATTGAAGAGCGAACTTTGTATATTATTATGGTGATAGATATAGAAATACTAACAGTAAAAATAATTATTAGCACAATTATTATTAGTTAATTCAGTCCCATTTATGTACTAATGTCAGGTAGCAACTGTATGGTTGAAGTGTGGTTAGAAACCGATCAAGTTTGAATTGGATTCGCTTGAGATAATCAATGTTAACAGGAATATTTTCGTGTGCAAAACTTATATGGTTTTGTTGTAATTGTGAAGTTTTTTATTGAACTGAAACAGAGTTACTTTAAGCACCTCGGGACAAGAAAAGTTAATACTTAGGGTTTTAAGCCACCCTTCTGATGTATTGTATTTCAAAATACCCTCTTAGACTATGCTTATCGTAGTAAAAGTGGAAAATCTTATGTGGAAGAACCTTAAGTGAGAAGTTCTTTAATTGAAAAGAAAATATCCTAATTTTTTTATTGACGTGGAAGTTGTCACTGGAGATTAGTCACCTGTATAACAGTTGGTCATCAGTAACGCCCTCATTAAGAAAAAGGTACGAGTAAGGTAAGATAAAAGGAAAGGTGTAAAACTTTTTTGCTGCCATTCGTATACATCAATTACTTGAAAGTCCATTTAGCAGTCGAGTTCATTTTATTTTATTCGAGGTAAATTGTAACATTTTTTGAAAGAGCAGATTCAGTTATGACCCTTTCTTTCGAACGAAGAGCCTCATATTCGTTTTCCGGAAAGGCTGACATTTGTATAACAGTTAAATGTTATTTTATCTACGAACCGGCATATCTTAGTATGGAACGCGGAATTTACATGATGCTAACTTCAATTTACATAAGCAAGACCATTGTGAGGTTAATCACTGGATTGCCTGTAAACTCATTACGGTTTTAATCAATTAAGGCTTACCCTCTGTGATAGACGCTCTGTTGCTCCCTCGGGAGCTGTGGATTGGTATATCTAGAGGTATTAAATATTATATATCTGTATAATCAAAACAGTTTATGTTAGCAAGTGAACAAGAAAATCACATTGAATGGTGGTCAGACACGCGCGATGAGGTTTGGGACACACTTAGAGATAATGAAATGCCCATTATATAGTTTCTAAATGCATTTTCGTGTTTGCTCCGAATCAGAGCATACAGATTCAGATTTCCTCTATCATCATACATGACGTCGTGGGTTCCGTTTGATTCTCCTTGTTATATTCATTGCTGTTTTAAAGAATTATGTTTTAAAGTTCGCGGTGTAACCATAATTATATCTCTGAATCCGTCGTGAACTAACTGATATGAATGTTACTTGGAAGGTAATTTTTTGACTCCAGAATTTGAGTTTTCGAGAACCAACCTTAGAGAGATCGAGTATTTCACGGTTACTATAAAAAGTATGTTACAGGTCCAGCGATACTCTAATAATTAATTTTTGATAATAAATTAGCTATTATTTAACATAAGCGCTGAAATTATTTTGATATTATATTTGCATTATCTGAGATTCTCGCAGAAATGTAAAATCTGCTGACACGATCATAATGTATCAGAGCTTCCGCAGCGTAATCTCGAGTAAGCTCGTCCCGGGTGAACTATAGAAACTTCTTATTAGTGTTTGTTCTCAAATTTCTAAACTTGTTCGACCTTTGCGTACGGTCAAGTCATTAGCGTGCTTGGCGCAAATGAAAAATGTAGATTGTAGGCTAAAGCCGCTGCGGTGCTAATGGGGTGTCACACGAACTTAAACTGTAATTGTGTATTTTAAAGGTTCATTTCAGATTTTTACAATGAAATATGATGTTATTTTTAGTTGAATTTTAAGTTCTACTATGTGCGAGAATGTGTATGTTCATTATAACATAAAATTTTTAAGCTCTCGTGAGTCTATCGCATGTAGGTTATTCTAGATTCTAACTAGCAGTACTGATCGATATTTTAAACTTTTCTCATTATAGTCGGCGCACTGCGTTTTGTGATGGAGGTTATGGATTTTTATAATATGAAATATGTTTCACATCGACCAATTAACGGCTTCCTGAAGCGCAGGGTCTCCTCGTAATTTTGTTCGAATGTGGATTGGTGGAGGGGCTAACCCAAGTTTCGGATGTTCTCTTGCCGCCGTAAAGCTTCCGACACAATTTAATGACTGTTTATACTATTTAACCGGTATCGACGGGCTAACCGTGCCTTCAAAAGCATGGAAGCACCCAAGAAGCTGCCATTAGCCATCACTGAATAGAAAATGTTATGTTCAAATGAGAGTGTTGGTGATAATTGTCGTCCAATTACATCCATATTTAAATTTAATTCAGCCCGTGAAATGTTCAATATGCTTCGATTACAAAGTTGGTGTCAGTTAACAAATGAAATCCATGCTTCGCTGCTACAGCAACCATTGTGTAGCACCTACTATTAAGAGATGCGTACCTATTTTCCACCATACGGACCGTTTGCTCGGTTTCCGGGTGGTTGCCATTAAAAATGTCCTCTTTGAGGCGTATCTTTTTTAAAAGCGGTCCATATATTTTTTTTACATAGAGCAGTTTCTCGATGAGGTGATGTGTGTTATGTCCAACTGCTCTCTAAGAATGTTACAGTGTCAATTTAGTCGTCAGTCTGGCCTTACTGTGGCCGTGTAGAAGTGGCCTTATTAGCGCCCATTTCTTCTCACCAGATTTTAGTGGATTACATTGTTGATGGTACCAGTTCTGCCTTTGTTGCTCCGCAGACTCCCTTTGCGAAGTCATAGTTTATTTCCCAACGTTGGATGTTAAGTCGCAATAAGACTGCTCCTCTCACATGCAGTTTCGATGCCCGGAGTGTACCGTGTTTGTTACACCTTTTTTTAATCTGTCGTTTTAACTGCTGACTTGATTTACAGTGATCGCGATATGTTGCATTGGAATCGTAAACTCTTTTAGTTATAATTAGGATTCGTAAAACCTGACATGCTCTCACGTTTAACGTATTTGATGTTAACGTCAACTTTTGCTAATCGATAGCTGCTTAGTCCACCTGCAACCTGTGTTCTTGTGTTTCTTGGTACGTGTTAAATAAACCACGATGCACGATGACTCGGTGAAATTTTTGCTGATCTTTTTTACCCAAAACGACATTGACAATGACAAACAATATTTTTTCCTTTACTTCCCGATATCTAAACTAAATATAGAACAGTTCGATATTAACTTCACTGTTGCTTTCACCGAGGCCTTTATTACCTACGTCTAACATGTACAATAAAAGTATTAAGTAGTTAGTCGTGTTCATCAATGTTATCAGCGTGACCGCGAGTGCTGTTCTATCCTCGTTCCTTGCAGATTCAGAATTTTGTAGCATTAAATACGCTTTTTCGTTTCTCGATCTTTCTTATTATTAACCTGGGACGTGTTTTGTACCAGCTTTTAAAACGCCGCATCGATATATCGATTTGGGCAACCCTTGCAATTGTGGGCATCTTCAACATATTTTATTTCCAGCTCTAGTCTAGTTAAGAGACGCCTGGAGTACTGTTCACACAGTTTCAATGCTGTGATTACTAGTGTCATGATTTTGTTAAATTTATACTGTTTATTAATTTAAGTTGATTATAGTCCAATACCAAGTAATATCAACCG
>DWPT01005363.1:0-12288 GCA_018251895.1 Agathymus mariae mariae
GTCGCTCAAGAAATCTTTGGAGGCAGCAGTGACCAAGTTTCCAATGGAAACCGTTCGTAAATCCATCGACGAATGGCGCGACCGTTTAAAAGCGTGCGTTAAAGCTAAGGGTGGACAGTTTGAATAACTAGTTTAGTACCTTAACGTATCTTTTTCACTCTACATAATCACATATAAAACTTTAAAATAAAACTATTTTTTTAGAAATTATCGGATATTTTATTTGTAACAGAGCTTATGGCTAGAGTAGGTAGAGCATCAAGATGTAACACTTCATTCCGTGTTGATTTACGATAGACTATCAATTGAGAGAGCTTCCTCCACAATTGGACAGTAGAAAATTCACAGCGTATATTCGGTTTCATATTTTCACGCATTTTGAATTGAAATTCGGCAATATATCATGTATGGAAGACAATGGAACCGCGCGCTGGAACAGGATGAAGATGAATTGTCGCTACGATGCTCGGTCACTCTGCCTGCGCTGTTAGTTCTTTATTTATCAGTATACTATTGTTGTTTCACACATTAGTGAATGGCAGACAGGGTAGTCGTAAGGATTGTAATGGATGACTCGGATTAGCACTCTTGACGAAATCAGACGTGACCGAAATTTGAATAATTGACATTGGTCGTCACTGAGCGTGATCGGGGTTAACTGGACCTGGGGTCCCCGGGCGTTCAGTATGTCTATCCCTTTGGCAGGTGGCACTCTTCCCTCTGTTTAAGAACAATCGTGCTGTTTTTAATGCATCGTACGGTTTTAATTTTCATCGTAGTTTTGTCAATTTACTTTTTAATATTATATGAATACCCTTTGGCGTGTGTAATATATATTGTTACGTATCAGGATACACAGGTTCAAAAAACACCCACATCGACTCGCAGAGACTTTATTATACTTCGTCACTAATAAACACTCGCAGTTCCACTCGTTGATGACAAATATTTAATATATATATATCACATTTTAGAGAGAACTTTTCGCTTTCGAGTTTGATATCTGAGTGACCCGCGGACGGATATATACCGATTTCCGGGCCTTCCAACTTCCGGCGCCTTTCACATTAATTTCCTCGGAAAACAATAGAACATACATGACGCAGGTAGTATAGCAAATTTTGGGCAAGAGATACAAGAGAGGACAAGAATCGCCTGATGTACTCGAGGGCGTTCTATTCAGTACCTGGTGTTAAAGGTCGCTTTGTTTTCCAGCGAACCTTCGCGCACCATATAACAACATATGATGTATAATTCGTTACTCCTAAACTGTAAAAAATGAACTATTCAATTTTTGAGTAATATATCTATTTTCTATTGTAAATGTTTATATATACCACAATACAGTTCCAATAAAAACTTGATCAATCGTCTCGTATTGCTAAATATCGCCGACCCCAGATAATATAATAAGTCAGATGATGATGTATCATATACTTATTGTAATTGATATTTATAGACAAAGTGTTACATTAACTAAAGCAACCTTACAATCCGATTTCAATTATATTAAATAATGTTATCTGAATAAATACCTGATCATTGACTTAAAATAGATTTTTATGAGTGAACTTTCGGGTTTAACTCCAAAATTAAAGTAATGAAATTCCACTTCTGCTTCAATTTTAGCCGGGATTAATAAATTATTATGTAAATTGAATATGAAATAATTGTAATACTTTTGGGATATAAATAAAAAAAATATCAGGTACCCAGCTTGTTAATATTTTTGTCTAAAGAATTTTATATGGATACGAAGTTCATCAAAATCATTTCAGCTCACAAATTGGTCTATTCTGTTTACAATCCCGTGTTAAAATAAAAAACTATTAATCTGTTTTTAATACGATGTTTCGCCTAAAGAACATTGTAATGTCCATCATTGGAACAAGCGCCGGATATTAGATTCAGTGGTAAGCCGATTAAGTTTGCTCAGAACTAGAACTAATATCATACAGTAACTACTCGTTCTTATACCATTGCATGCTTTGATCATAGATTCACTGTACCTATGTGGCATAACTAAAACTACCATTTTGGTATATAGATATAACAAACACTATATGGTATAACGTTTCTTGATTAATTATACGCAGCAAGGTATTATCCTTGTCGTGCAATAAAACTTACATAAAACTGTGGCACATAACAAGTGAATATTTAAAAAATCGTCTTGAATTTGAAAATGGTGAATTTCTTGGTATCATCTCCTATTTTTCATCCTAAGCGATGGTATTTTTTTATTTTTTAATTCAAGCGGGACCAAATGAAAACCAAAATGAAATGTTACGTTGTATGGCGTCCTCCTTTTTTGAATTCAGTTAAAAAGTCGGAGACAGTCATACAGAATAATGTACAGGCATATGAAATACAGAACTACGTATGTGGAAAACATGAATTCGAAGTAAGTGTTGTAAGACAAAAAGTAAATGTAAGAAGATTCGAAACTAGTCAGAATGGCGCAAGTTAAGGCGGAGCTATTGTTCTACAATGGACTTTCAAAGGAATGGAATATATGAATGGATAGATGAAAGCAAACCAACCTTCGCCAAACTAATTTTTAGTATGTTCTAATAAATCTTAATTTGTTATTTAAAATGGTATTAGTCATAACTGTGCAGTAATTCTATAAACTTATAAATGAAACTCCCAGTAAACTCGTAGTGTAAATTGTTATTTTAAGCTTAAATTAAACCGTAATAATTAATTCTAAAATACCTCAATGCGGAAATAACTGTGAGTTTGATGTGTGAGATTCTAATTATGTTTTAATTATTTGATTATGTCAATAAATCGAACAAGTTAGCACTAACAACGGTGGTGGAACAAATAACTGCATAATTTCTTAAGCATTTCGATGCTTTAAAGAGTAATTATTTGCCGATCCCCTTTGTAATCGTTAGGTGCAGTCTTCAGCCATGTTGAGACTTACGGACAGCATTAGAACTTCCAAAATTAGTGGACCAATTACCAATCTATCAATCCACAACGTTGTTGCGCAATCTAGTCAACTGAAACCAGGCACATTTAGGGTGTAAGTCTATCCACCCTGAAATGTAGTGAATCTTGCTAAACAACAGACGACGCTAAAGCAAACAGTTCTCTGTTGGAAGTCTGGACTCATCACTCTTCTAACTCCTAAAATTAACCATGTTTTTTATGTATTTGGGATTGCAACTTCGAGCCAGTAATAAACAACTCCGGCGCTTGGTTGGTAGTTAGCCGCTATTCGGTGATACCTTTGGCATAAGGATGTCCATGGGCGATTAAAATGGTCCGTCGCTTACTTCTCTGCTATTTATATGTATCTATTTCATTCCATGTTCAGTTACTTACCGACGTACATTTCATTCATCATTAATATAGTGTAATTTTACTAACAACTTTACATATTACCAAAAGCAGCATAAATTATTCTTTTTCTTTTCACAGTAATATTATACGTTCAAGATTTAGAATGTTCTGAGAATTTTTCGCAATATCTTCAAAAACTCCAGCCATGAATGTGCGCCAGTAAATATGAATCATGTAAAAAAGGAATAAATTCAACAGAACGATGTAACAATATCGCAGAATGTGTAAGGAGAGTATGCAAAAAATCCTTTTATTGAAACTAGCCCGGCTGTTATCCATTATGTATTAGGCACTTGGGAGCTTGTTTCCACTTTGACACGACTTTATCTCCTAAAATGTATTCCTTTATCTCTTAATTTTAATTATTGTTTTTCAGTACAATATTACAAACGACATTGTGGCATATTAATTAATTAATCCACTTCTTACAGCTGATATCTGACCGTCACTATGATAAAGTTGTGTTGTGCCGTTTTATTACCATGTCTCATAGTTCCTTTTTTGACGCTTTTTCTAATTTTCTCATTCTTTTGTTTTATTCTTACGTTAACATTTTTTAACATTAACGAACACAGTCAATGACTTATCGTAAAATGCAATAAAACTAATTATAACAGATCAAATAAACTAGTATATATTTAATAAGTAAACAGACAATTTCTCAGTCTACTAGAAACGCTATCTTACCGTTTGTTGTTGAGGGAACACGTAGCAATAATGTGAACATATCTGCAAAATTCAGTTTCGCCCGTCCACCTTGTCCCTAAGGGCTCATCCGATATGAGATTTAGCTTTTTTGTCACCATAACGCGTTCGGGTAGTTTTTGTAACGCCCCAGCATTGATATGGATTTTTATTATCTTTCTATTATAATATTAATATTTAACGTTATAATGCCTTTCTATATCTATCAAAATAGTTATATATTTTTTAATAATTTTAAAGTATGTTATCTTAAAAACATTTTTTTGATTGACTCTTTATTACGATGTTTTCGTATTGAAACTCATGAAAATAAGTTTAACACAAATCTTAAGACACATTTATTCAAACATTATAATATAAAAATATCGTCAAAGTGCTGAAGTTACATCGACGCAAAACCAAATGATCCCTCGTAAAAACAAATGTAATTTTTTTTATGTACAGGACGCCTTTTTCTTTCTTATCTTCCTCCATAGACGACAGATTAGTTTGTTTCAGTCATGACCTTTCTATATTTTAGATGCTTCAGGCTCATTTACAGTGAGTAATTGTCAAGTATCGTCGGGTACCTATTTCGGTAAATGTAAAAGATTTTACAAATCCTCAATTGGTGTTAGCGTCGTCATTTTGTAATCTAATAGATCAAACCGAAGGCTGCCACGGTGAGATGATTGCATTGTAAAGTATTATGTTTAATTTGTGATTAATCGTAATACGAAATTTGGACATTATCAATGGTTATGTATGGTGCAATTAACCATAAAAATCCTAACCATTTATGTTTTATGAATATAATAATTAGCATTGTAATAATTTCACTTTTGAGTCAGCTGTGAGTTCTATTTATGAAATTACATAAGTACCACAGAGCACAACTCCGCTTAATGAGCCAAACATATTAATTAATAGCTTTATAATAATTACTTTAGAAAATCGAAATTGTGCTTCGAAACTCTCACACGTTTCATATCGATGCTTTTAATTTGACTGTATTATGTATCACGAAATTTTAGGGAAATTGAAAGAAGGTCTTTGCTATGCAAGGAATCTTAGATAAAAACATTTATAACTCAAATCTTCCCGTGCATTTATTACAGTGCAACAGTAAGTCCAAATAGGAAATTGTGATATCAATATAATTATCTGTATGGTTATATATTGTTTTGTAGTCATAATGTTTAAAAAATACGCTATAAATTTACTATCAACTTTCAATACTAACAAGGACATTAGTAAGAGTCGGATATAAAAATTTACGATCCATCCATCACTCCCAAGCAAAATCATATTCGGCAAATTGACAAACCTCATAAAATTAGACAATATATAAAATTGTATATTATTAACATTCTGCTTAAATCTTGTTTCTCATAAGTTTCTCGTTCAATAAACTTTATTTTACTCAATTTATCTCAGTTTTAATTCAATTAATAGTATCATTTCCTCAACAAAGTCTTAGATTAGGGACCGCTCCTGCGTGTAACGCATTACCAATTACTATCAGGTATTGCGTCTGCTTGTTTGCCGACGATAGCCATAAAAATAATACGAAAAAGCACTCGGTGATTCTTAACAATTACATTTAACGTTGTAATATTTAAGATAGATGTCGTGTCATATGTTCACATATGTCATTGAGAGCTGGGTCGAAATAGGTCCCTTGAATACATTTGCTCATCGTATATGAAACGTACCCTTTTTGTCACCCACTAGTCACGCGTTAGTATAACGTTCCTTGTGAAATATGTTATCTGTTATATTCAACATATATATAACCAGACAAAGAAAGACATTTCACTACCTTTTTCTCCTATAACATTTGACTATCATTTTTTTTCACTGTTATCCTTAAAAAAAGATCTTTTGGAAATAGAACATTATTAAATGATTTTGGCTCAATTTTGATATCTATGCAAATATTAATTTTAATTAAATTACTAAATTGAAGCAAGAATTATATCTGAATAATGCAGATAAATTACATAAACCATACTATTATAATAATGTACAATGCTGATCCAAAGGCAGCAAAATCTTATCGCTGTCTTAAAGGTAGTTCAAATCTCATTATTAGGCAATGAGTTGAACGCGAATCTCATCCGGAATGCAAACCGCGAGCCAAAGGATCTCATTAGCGAGACGACTCCCGCAGCTCAGTTAGAGGGTATATTCTGGATAAAATAAAAGCTAACTAAATTGATTTATTTATTTTTGTGGACCCTATAGCCATGTTGGTAGTGAATCTGCCTGTCAAATTTCGGTTGTGATTTCGGCCTTGACAAGTGTTTACGATAAAAGTTAATTGCCAGATCTTCTATCTATGTTCGTTCCCCCATGAAACACAAAGAATCCAGGGAATCCTAGTTCCCCGTTCTGCACTGCACAGACCCAGCAATGTGATTGTGATTTTATATATAAATAAATTATTGTTTTATTTCATACAGATGTTATTATTAAAGTGCATAAACGCCCACAAATTACTCAAGAATTTAGTAATGTTGTCTAAAACTCACTATGAGGATGTTAAGTACCGAGATCTACTAAGAAGTTCGTGTTAAACATTTTTACGACGGTAGATTTATTTCTTAACTTATCTTTAAATATACCAACAAAGATTAGAAATTCTTACGAACTTGAAATCTTTTTTCAATTTTTTTCTATGTATGATATTTTTTTAATGATTATACATAAGTTAACTCTTGAAGACATTTTCATCTGATGGTAATTGGTAATGAAATCTATATCTATAGTAAAGTACATAAGTTATTTATACACAGAGAACCCTAGTGTGGGGGTGTGAGTGTGTGAACATTGATCCATTTTTCAGATAGTTCAACGACATTCCTAACGGCAAACATTAAAGGCATACAAGAAAACAGACATCATTAACTCATCCGTTATTCAACACGTTGCACTACAGCAAGGGCAAATTAACTCGAACTGAACAAGTAAATTAAATTGCTTCAAAGGCAGTTTATTCTTGTCTTATGTTAATTACGAATATAGCAATAGTCTTTGCTATACAAAACCCAGAAAATAGCGATTATGATTTCTAAGAAACGTAGCGTTTGAAGGCAAAGATCCAGAATAATACTTCGCCGACAGAGTCGAAGCGGCGCCTTTGCATTCTCGGCGGTCGCCCATTGGAAAATCACCACGTCCACTGCATACCGAATCAATTCTGAAACAAAACGAATCACTGCATTGACAGTAAGACATCATTGAAATATATTACTGTAAATGTAAATAACTCGTGTCCTAAGTTCAGTTAGACTTGCGCGACCGATTTTAGACTTATCCGAGATCTCGACGAAAACAGAAGCTTTTAATTTTTATTCAGATATAAATTACTCAATTTTAAAAATATTTTTTTATATATTATCTTTTGATATGATGTGCTTTTTATAACCACTTTGGGCGTACTAAACATTATCTAGTAGAAAATCATTTAAGGCTTACGCACAGAAAGCAAATAAATGTTGCTATTGCATTTGCACACTACCACGTATAAAATGTTAAACGCAAAACTCACGATAAAATTTATAAGTACAACTTTTTTTATTGAATACCATAGAAAACATAATTTCATTTGTCACGTTCCGATTTTACGTGATTTTTTTCGTAGCAGAAACTCTTTGTACACGTCACGCGTATTGTACGCATGATGTGGGTCCAGCGCGGACGGGTGCCGTGCAAAATTGTCCACGTTTTTTGAAAGGACACCCGATTACCGTTGTTAGTCCGAATCGTTCTGATGGACACTTTAGAAAATGTATGTTTTTGTTGTGAATGCGACGTTAAATGTTAGTCAGAGGGGACGAGCAAAATTAATATTTTATTCTGTCAGCATTTTTAAATAAACATTTTCTGACGCAATTCAATTCATATCAAAGTTGGCCAAAATCCATCAAATCAGACCGAGAACTTATTCTATTGATATATCGAACATACAATATATGTACCTACTCGTACGCACAAATTCATGTATTCCACAGACTATATAAAAAAAATAGAAAAGGCAAAGCAAAAAATGAGCAAAAAGCAAAAAAGCTTACCTTACTTACTTACTAAGAAAGTGTTTGTTTATTAATGTTTGGTCAATTACTATTCTGTTTATATTTTAGGTTTTTTAGCTAGCAAACATGAAGACAATTTTCCTAATGCTTAGTGAACTTCTATGCCTATGGACCTTAATAACAACAAGAGTGTCAACAATGTCTTGCCGTCACAGAAGACCGCTTGTTGACTGTATGACAGTACCGTCTATCGATATCAGAGAGTGGTGCACTGCACACACGTAACACAAAAGAAACGATGGTCCTACACTCCAGTTACTTACTAACCTGAACACCTCCATGGCACAGTACATTTCTTTATTTAAATTTTATTTAAAAATACCATCCAAATTTCCAATTCTTCCAGCGGATGATCCAAAAAAGTTATTTAATGAAAACATTGTCCCAACAATTACGAATACAATAAAAAATATAAGTGAGAATAATTAGTCGTGCCGTTCTCAAATTATACATTTTTAAATATGCGGCACATTTTTTTTGTTTTTTTGTTTATATAGATGTGGCATACAACGTATACCCTACCAACATAGATATAAACATTTGCTAGAGAGATTAAATTTTCAAGAAGCCTAGCAAATAGCGTCTGAGATACTCGTAAATAGAATGCCTTACTCCGAGCATAATGTTATTATAGACTTCTCGACATAACATGGGAAGATAAATAACAGTATCCGTATACACATCTACGAACAAGCCTAAACCTTATGATTCAAGAAGACTAAACATTAGCGTATATATAGATTTTCACATCACATAACTAACTTGCAAAAGTAATTTACTTATAGTATCTGCCCATTTTATAAAATAATTTCCATCACGGTACACTAATCAGCCGTCCGCTCTCTACCAATTCTCATCAACCAATGTTTGTCCTATGATTCCTACGATCCCAGCGCTTATAACCAGTGCAGAAAACAAAGTACCTTTTTAATTTAAACTGGCAGAGTTTAAGAATCTTGGTACTTATTAAAAAAATATTTAGATACGATTTCAAAAACAAAAACCGTACAGATATGCGCACCGTATCAATTTTTACTAGGATTACTATGATAAAAACAAAGAGTTAAAAATTACATATGTTTTAAGCTAATATTTATTGTCACATAAACAAGTTTCTAAATCAAAGCACATTCATATTCCTATCAACCACACATCTATCTTCATACGCTGGATTCCACCACTTCCTAAACCCTTTAAAACTACCTCTATGTATCAGCCATTCAGGGTTGTTCAACTTTTCACATAATACGCAGACGTCGAGAATCGGAGACTCCTTGATGATATAATGATTCTTCCACCTAAAGAAGTCATAGTAACTATTGCGATGTCGAATTATATTGAACATACGATCAGCCAATTTTTCAGCGCTGAAGTTCTGGGCGTTCAAGTAAGAATTTGGGGGTAGAAATCTGGAAATTAACAAACAAGGCTTACAATATAATAATTAATAAACATTGCTTTAATAAACGATTATGTTATGAAAAATTATGAATTATGAATATCTAATTTCAACACTGAAATAAAAAATAAAAAAGCATTTCAAACTAACATAGTTGCTTTTTTTTAGAGGTATATACGTGAAAGGAGTACGTAAACATTCACGTATATTTCTCTCAACCAACTGCGCTCGAGCTCTGATAACTTACAAATCTAAGATGTCATTACAAATAACTTGCCAGCTCCAGTTGGGGTTTGAAACCCGGCTACTCTGTTAAACAAGCGTAGTCTTCAATTTAAAAATAGATGTTAAACATTCATAAACATCACAGAGGTCATCGGTAAGAGTTGGAAGACTCTGTGATCATTACCTTTCATACTGTGCTCCTCCATACACAATAGGCACCGCGTTATTCTTGTACCCATACAAGACGGCGTTCGTCAAATAATCTACTGAAATGGAATCTTCTAGAGCCATGTAGAAAAAATAATGCTTCTTTAATCTCCAAAAACATGGAAACATTGTTTTCCTTTTGCATTTTAATGGACCACATTCGCCAAATATATCAATGGTTAAATTATATTTCGCCAAATTCTTTTGAAGGATTTTTAATAACACTTCTCGGTTACTTCTGCTTTTGCATTTGTCTAAAAATACGGCCGCTGCTTTCGACTTAGTTACGAATTGAGATTTCAGTGCGACGTCGATTGGTGTCATGTTTTGGATCCAGTGGAAATGAGAACCTAAGTTTTCATAATAAGCGTTGTACACTGTGATGAATTTATACGTGATAGTAGAGTCAGTTCTGAAATTTTAAGTAGAAATCGTAAAAATGATATGTCACTAATAATAATAATAATCAATTGAAGTTTTAACAATATTACTACGAGAAGAAAATATGATATTCCAAAGACAAATTACTTTCACAAGCTCAAACTCCCGCACTAGGCATGTCTCATCTGAATCAATTAATATAACTGCAAATTAAATATTACAAAGCATTGAAGATTGATGGCTTGAGGCGATAAAATCTAAATTCTCGCTATATCCTTGCTATTTAATTCATGAAACTTTTACATTTATAAACACTAATTCCTAATAATTTATAGGTGTATAATAATAATGTTCTGGTTAAAACTTGATTATGGTTATCCATAACCATTGCCCATAAAGCTGTGATAGCCTATAGATTTGACGTCGGTCAAAAATTACTTGTGTAAGATATTAATTTGTACTTGCAATTTGTGCATGGCAAACGTCGTGAGGACATGCTGCCAACTCCTGGCCAAATTGATAGTATGGCGTTTACTCATCCAATGAAAAAAGGAAACTCGAGCTCGGCAACTGAACAGTTATCGGTGATACACTGTGTCCCACTTAATACAAGAAAGATGATGCCCATGTGAAAATATGTATACATTACACAAATCACCTGTATGTCCAAGTCCAATTAAAGAAGTTGTCGTAAACGGAATTGCAGACTGGGAAGTTATCTGCTGAGTCATTGGCCACGAAGATATATTTCTGAGACACGCCTCTTAAATGAGGCAAGACAAAGTGTTTTTCACTTAAATCTTGAACGTTGAAAAGTACAGCATCAAAATATCGTACATCGCCGAACAAACTTCTATTTGTTGTGAAGTAACAATTGATGAAATGGCATTTCTGATTTATGAAGCGCTTCTGACCTTCGTCTACAGAGTCTGCTGTTTTACTCCAAATAAGTATGTGCTTCAAATCAACTAGGAACCGATCTATTTTCTTCACTGACACTGTTTTGTGAGATTTTTTGATAGCTAAATATCCTAGTAGTATTAAAATGACAACGTTACATACTATTTTAAAAGCTTTGCTCGGTCGACTCATGTTTACGTCCTTCGTAATTTAATTGTAATTTTATCTCTTGTACCATCAATATTATTGAACTATTGTTTAATTGTTGTACTCGTGTTAATAAGTTACAAGTTACTAGCAACACTGTTGCGATAAATTTAACTTTAACTTAAAACTGTTACGAATAATCTACTGAAACAACGTTATTGAACCAACTGCGATATTATGCGATACGTTGAAACAATACAATACTATTATTCAAGGAATTCGTCTGATGACAAACATCTAAGCTTAAAAAATTGTTTGCAAACATGATACAATGGTCTCGCATCAGTTCTTAACAGCATACTGAACATGTAATGTAATTCTAAGACAAAAAAAATCAGCACAATTTAATTATATCTTATGCAATTTATCACTTACTTTAATAAAAAAATGTATTTGAGTATCATATAGAAAAGAATTTAAAGCCACAACTATTGCCGATAGCAGCAATTTCAAAATCGTTTCAGTAATTTTCACCTCACTGTCAGATAATCTGAATAAGTCAATGTTTACTATGTTAAATGCAGAAACATTATACTGCACCCAATTTTAGTTCATTGCACAGACATTTTCATCGTTGGATGTATTGTTTCGCAGTGCTATCTTCAGTATAGATGTGATCAATTGAAAATAAATACGTAAAGATGTAGGTCGTAGTAAAAGTGTAACTTCTGAAACAGTAAACAAGTTAACTTCGCAAGTATTTCTTCGCTCGATACAATGGTTCATAATATTCATACTATTATCATGATAAAGAACAACAGGAGGCGTATATACAAATATATATAATATATATATACAAATTAAAATGTTTAATAGACCTTTGTCTTCGCTTCT
>DWPT01005364.1:0-12287 GCA_018251895.1 Agathymus mariae mariae
GAATGTTATGGAATATGTGAATCAAAAAATAATATTTTTTTATTAATATTTTTATGCGTCATTCTTGGATAAACGAACAATCGGAATTCCAAAAATAAAATCGAATGTAGATTATGTCCTTTAAACACAAGGAAAGTGATTATTTTTTATTTTCTTTTATGAACAACTAGACTAGTTTCAGTTTTATTCTAGCACACTAATAAACCTAGTATATATTACATACATTCAGAGCAATCCAATTGCGTACATAAATCATATATCTCAAACTGAGAGAGCAAAGTTGCGGTAGGTTTCTATGGTGAATCTCTACCGAGAGCTAACATTAATCGTCCCGAACCGAGTAGTTTCTCTAATCATTCCCTTGCCTTCGGTGGACCACTTTGTCTCCTAAACTGTTTTATTATCACCCCACGACTATGTTTAGCTTTGTTTCAATTCGCATCGAATTCCTGACTGGTATCATTTACATACAGATAACCTTTTTACACGCTTTACGAGTGCGAAAGTAACTAGTGATTTACGTCTGTGGGTAAGTAAATTTACACTAACTAATTCGCCAGGTTTTTCAGGCCTTGTTACTATACTACTTTTTAAAATTGCTTATGTGGGATTTAAAATATGAAATAAGGACAAGTTGATTACCGATCTAGTTATGTAGGTGACTATAAAATCAGAACTTTGAAGAAAACTTTCCAAGTTTGATGTAATGAACATTTGCAAGAACAGCTTACTCACTTAATCATATAACATATATTATATACGGTCAGTACCAGTAAACTACCGTTGCACTGTAAATACTAAAAAATGCATTTAATTACATCAGATATTTAACGAATATTATGTTTGCCCCATTTAACTAGTATTGTGTTTGAGATCGGTTTTCCTGGTCTGTAGAGCTAGAAACATATTGATTTATTGTAATAGCAAAAACAGGCGTATACTGCTTTTACAGAATTTATTTTTAGCTTATTTTCTGTTCTGTAGGAACAAAGTCATTTCGGTGAATGAAGTGTTAATATACGAATAAGTTACAAGTTGAAAACAAGTATTATTTAAATCTATTCCGTAGTTCGTATATTCGATTAGATTAAAACGTTATTCTATTATGTTTCAAGATTTTTTACACGCTTCATTCTATATTGATCTGATTAATTTAATCGAACATTTTTAAAAGTTACTCTTAAATATTTTAGCGTCATATAAAAAGAACAACGTGGTCATGGCCCACCAGGGTGCATGCAACTAGGTCGAAATATAGGTAACAATTAAAAACGTATCGTGAGTACCCGCTACGTAATAAAAAGCTGCGCAAACGTGTGATTAAGAAAGGCAAGAGAGAGCGGGATGTAATTTTAAACTACCTCATATATACGCAGTAATAATGTGTATATGTATACACATATTGACATACATTTACGTCTAAGTCAAATAAAACTTTGTACCCGTATTAAGAACCAATGATATTACAATACTTTCATGAATAAGAACCGGTGTCTTCAGTTAGACGACACGACACGGTCGACCAAATTAACCATTCACTTCCAGCGACTGTCCTTTGTGAACACACAGCTCGATTTTTACATGATTTATATCAACTTGACTTGTATGTATCTATGTATGATTTACTTTTTCATCAATTTCAAAATGTCCAAAATGTTAAAATTTTACATACATATAGAGATCCGATGACAATTCAATAATTTCATACTCAAAGTATGATTTTCTCATTACTCCATCACAAAAACATCTAAATAGCCGTCATAAGCTATAGGTTATATGACAGCGGAAAGTGACACATTTTACACATCGTCGGTTATTCTGTAGTAATAATAATGATACCATAACAAAACTAGGGAAATTTAGTTTAAATCTTATATATCAGTATTTATTTATTAACGTTAACAGCAATATTAATTAAAAAAAAAATTAAATATTTGAAAAAAAAAAATCATATCATTTGATATTTTCGCGCATGCGCATACATACGTGCTGAATGTTACGCGCAATTAGATTATTCAATTTAAGTTTACTTCAATTTCAGTAGATTCTTTTGATATTGCATTTGCATTAATTGAAAACTAAATTCGAAACCCACCCAATCCAATGGCGAGAAACGTACCCAGGGATGAATAGCAAGAGGGTGGTTAAAATGTTATGTCATTAGCGTCAACCTCAGAGAACCGGGCACACTCAGTTGTATAAGAGCCTTACCCTCCTATCGGCCCTCTGGCAGGGTCCATTACTCGTGGGAACAACAATGGACATTAATGTATATAATATACAACAACTTATATCCAGAACCTCAAGCTTTTTTTATGTTAAAGCTAACTTTTCTGTTAGTTACTTTTTTCAATTTTTTTTTTGTTCATTCGCTACGAAAGCGTATTTCTTTAGATTTTTTTAACTGTAATTTATTTTTTTATTTGTTGTTCATATTTCTACGAAAGCGTGTTTTTAGTTTTTTTTACTTTATTTTTTATAGACAACGTTTATTACGGAACGCCTTATTTTTCAGAAATCAGCAGTTCAGCAAATTGGCAAGAAAGGAGGACAAAAATATACATACTAATGCAATAAATGTGAGAAAGATGACATTATTTAAGACACTTGCCAAATACTTAACAACAAGCACAAAATAATTATCAAAATAAAATTAACAAAAACAATATACAATATAACCAGAATGAGAGAGTAAATTATAAAATATATTACAAGGTAATAATTAAAAGTTTATTGTGCATAAATAGTAAGATATGAACTAAGAACTATATTGCCTAAACATATAATTTTATAAAGTATTTAATCAACCATTCCTATCATCCCTGTAATCTTAGCTAAACCAACGAACGAGCCGAGTTAAGTATTTAAGTACCTACAAACTACAATATAGAATAAATGTAATCGTCAGACCACAAATATTACTGCGGTTCCTGTATTTTACCCATGGTACCTAGTGAACATCTAGACTACTAGATAATTGAAAATCAGGGGATGGTAAGTCTTGGTATATGCAATACTGAATAAATATATGCAGAAACTTACGGTCTATCATTCAGGTAATATAATGCCTGAATGATCAGGATCAGGAGGCATTGCATTTTAAAATATAGAGATAATCTCCTTTATGAGATACTGATACTAGTTAAAAATCAGTAGATTTTAAGCACCATGATTTATACACAATGTCTCGTATCATCAGGAGTCGAGAATGGGAACGCTGAATAATTAATGTATGGACTACCAGAATTGTATTTTGTCAGGCCTTCATAAATAGAAATTACTTTTGAGATATTGAGATAAAACTATCTTACGGCATTTACGAAAACTTACTTTTCTCACCCGGCAATGATGCCGCATGCATTACCATCACTGCGCAATTCTCTGCCGACATAATTATTACAAAATTACTCACTATCATTACAAATTAATTGCTATTCTTAGTTTCCAGGGTCCCTATTCTATCGAAACCAAATGTATCCTTGGAATGCATCTCCTTATTGAAAAAGATATAGAAAAATTGCGACAGAACCCTTTTTTGAGATCGTTGCGCTTTGTAGTAACCCAGTCAGTAGTCACACATAAGGGTGGATTATTTTTCTTGAAAGGCCAACTGTGGTACTAAAATCAAACGTGAATTGTTTTTCAAGGTATTTATTTCCATGCACTTACCAGCTAATTAACAAGCGGTTTATATGCTTCCTTATAGGTCGTCAACTTGGCAGTGACGAAGCTGGTACATAGATGGCAGTTACCGCTACTACTACACGCGGCTGAATTAATGATTTGGCAATCGTTATCACAAATTTTAATACTGGCTTGCAAACGATAAGGTCTATATACACGTTACGAAATTCTAATTTCACTTCACTTTAATTGCAGCTTTTCTTCCAAATACGACGAAAAAATATTCAAAGCAAAATGGTGTGATGCGGAAATGGCATTTTCAGCAATTGGTAAAAGAAATTTTCGAATTAAGTTTTACAAAGTCGAAATACAAAGACATTTTTAATTAAATTGAACAAAATTTTAATTAAACTGACAAATTATGTGATCAATGGAAAAGATCTGAAGATCATAAGATATCATAAAATCCACACAAAACAAATTTATACGGTTTCGACATAACAGAATCAAACATAATCCAGCAGTTGCAATAGGAATAGGAAAGTCTGGAAGTATTACCGAGATTATTGTCTATGTTTTACTGACCTTGAGAAGTAATTTGATTGTATACCCAGACTTGATTGTCGCAAGGCGTTTATAAAAATGAAACGTAGTTTGATGATGAGAAAAACACGATGACCGCTTTTCATATCAATTTTGGTAATCGGTTATGCCATACAGGTTTGTTTAATGCATCCGACTATTTCTGACCTCTATTTTCTGTACCTCAGTGAGGATAGATCAGCTCCAATATATTAATAATTAATATGTATTGAATACAAGATCGGCGTATTTATCTAAAAATACCATTTGTACCAAATACGTCGTCCGTTATAGGTGACATTGTAAAAATCGTTGCGCGAAAATATTTCAGATAAAAGTCTATTCTTCAGTGACAAGCAGTATTTATTTTCCTTTTAGATCATAAATAAAAATGGAATATTTTTTTTACTTCCAAATAATAACACATACTTGAAATTAGTTATTAGTAACCAGTATCTGTCACATAAAACGTTTACGCTGTATTCTTGTAACGTATTAAATTAAGAGAACTGTTTATTACTTCACGCTATCCATACTAATATTATTGTAAATGCGTAAGTAAGTATCTATGTCTGTCTGTCAGTTACGCTTTCACGATCATATCGCTGACCAGATTGTGAAGATATGTGATGTGTTTCTCGATATTTGAGTTGGCCAAGTGTTTTTCAAAATTTTCTTTCAATATTTTGAAATTTCAATATTTTATAATAAATAAAGTGTACAGCAATTACAGCTGGATTCTTTATTTTTAGAAATAATACTACATTCTAAAACACACGTCAGGAGTCGCAGGTAAAAGCTAGATTTACCACATTGTAAAATACAATAATAATTATAATATTATTATATTTTACAATGTGGTTAATATAATGTGACACCGACATGATAAAAGAACGGTTTGAACAACATTTTATACAAGACGGGCGCGGTCTTATCTCTAAATAGCGATTTCTTTCACAAGTACAGTACAGTACAGAGTTACAAGTATAGAAATATATCCTAAAGGCAAAGTGTATCGAGTAATAATATTTTAAATAGCAGATAAATTTGACGTTGTAACAATGTATGAAGTAAAAATTAACTATGTAGCTTGTAGATGGCAATGAATAAATAGGGATTGAGGAAAGTAAGGAGAACATTAATCGAGATTATAGATTTAACAAACTAAAATTATTGTTATCATTATTATATTATATTATATGTTTATATTATATTATATGTTTATATTATATTATATTTTATATTTATATTATACAATATAATTAATTCATTTAATTTTCTACTGATTGTTTACAAATTACGTTATGCGCTTGTTCTATTCAATTTTAACTATCTGACCAACCATCTGGTAGTAGCGATTTTTGCGCCCTTGCCAAAGCGGTTGAGACTAACTTCTGTCGGTCCACATTGCCTCTGCTACTAAATGCTATCTATCAGCGTTGGACTTTGATGGAGGGGAGTGCAAAGAGGCGTTTGTAGTAAATAAGAACAAGTTCTTGATTTTATTAGCCAGTTAAATTGATTTATTAAAATACATTAATGATAAATAATTTTTTCCTTGAGGCCTTAAATTTGACAAAAACATATCTATCACTGATACTAACACCGTAACTAAACGTATACAGTAACCATACAATAAACAAGATGAACTATGTATTAGTGTGTTTATCGCTGAACGCGTGCCATCAGTCTTTTCTTATTACCCCTAATGTTCACAGTAGCTTATTCTCGTATTAAATAAACTACCTACAGCCCCCAAATATTCATGCTATAAGGAAAAGGAAATAAACGAGAAAGATTGAAAATTATATTTTAAATCAGTCGCTGTTAATATAATAAACATTGATAATAAACACGAATTTAAATAATAAACTATCTTGACATTTTTAAGATAAACATTTGGAAAAATATGCTCATATTATGAGGGTAACGTGAGACCAGCTGTGCGACAGATTAAGGTTGCGACGCTAATGACCAGTGCGGCGGCATAAGGACCTATGCACGGTCAGCAGTTGACCACCGTGACCCCACGTGCACTTGGCGTCATAGCAATCGGTCTCTCATCGCGGCGTCTTACATTTGTATCATAATACCTAACCGTCACCGTCACCTCGAGTTGAAATTTTTGCAAATTTCGTTCTGGTTTTCACTAATGTATAGCAGGAGGCATCACTTAATACTTAAAGTTTCCCTCATTGCAATCCGTCCATAAATAAAAAAGTTATGAATTAATATATGTTAGAAACATACATTTACAGAACGAAAAAAACTAAGAAAAATGCAGATGCCATTTTTAAGCGTAAGGTAGTTTTTCCGAAGCGAAGCCCTCGCATTTGCTAGATTAAAATAAAACACGTTAAGACCGGTTTTTGATGGCCGAGCCGATACACTAGCCGCGTCATTCTATTTTTAGAGAGTTTTTATTATTTAGTTTTCAAGGCTAGTGTTTTTTCTGTGGTTATAATACCATTTAATACCTAGAAATACATTGAAACCCTGTAAATATATTATAACCAAAATTATCCAAATCAAACGGTATATCCTCTGGCATTATCGTCTGGATAAAGGAATTTCTGAACGAACAGTTTCTCTGAGTTGTCGTCGATGGTTGTTCGTTGCAATCGATGGCTACTAACACTGGATTTCCTCAGGGGTCCGCTCTGTCCACTACTCTTTTCCTGCTGGACATCAATGATCTGCTCAAGCCTGGTATCTATAGGTATGCAGATGACAGCACAGTAGTGGAGAGATAACTTCTGAAACCTCGGGCCAGTAGAGAAGAAATACAGTCCGAAAGAGAGGCCATGGTGGAACGTATGAGTCTCAGACTTCGGACAGTGTCCGAATGGGGCGATGTCAATCTTGTGAGATTCAACGCAACCAAAACACAGACGTGTTTGTTCAGCGCCAAGAGAATTCCGTGCACCTTGACTCCTACTTTTCGGAATGTATCCCTAGAATGCACTGACTTCAATTGTTGGGAGTCGAAATTTCTTCGAACCTCAACTTTGATCGATTCATCGAGTCCAAGGTTAAAGCGGCTGCAAGGAAACTTGGGGTTCTTACGAAGGTGCGGCGGTACTTCATACCAAATCAACTTTTAACCCTATACAAGGCTCAAGTTCGACCGTGTGTGGAGTACTGTTGTCACATTTGGGCTCGTGCTGCCAAATGTTATCTATCAGTATTGGACTCCATCTAGAGGCGAGGAAAGAGGCTCATTGGTTATCCAGATCTGGTTGGAACCACGCTGCAAAGCCTTGAGCACAGGCGCAGGGTTGCCAGCCTCTCGCTCTTCTATAGGATGCATTTCGGAGAGTGTACGCAGGAATTGTTCGAAATGATTCCCCCATCGCCATTTCTCCATCGAACAACTCGACGTACAGTGGGTATCCATCCTTATGTAGTGAACGTACCACCTGCATGGACGACGTGGTTAGCGTCTTCATTCGTTATGCTCACTGCAAAGGACTGGAATAACTTTGCCGCGTCATTGTTCCCAGCTACTTACGATGTGGCAGTCTTCAAGAGAAGAGTGAAAAGGCGCTAGTGCGTTCATCATCTTAGACTTCATCACCACTTACCATCAGGTGGGATTGTTGTCAAGCATTAACTTATCTTATGTAATAAAGCGAATAATCCGCAATAATTTCATATCCGTAACCATATCCAGATCCGAAATTTCATATCCATAACATCCCTAGTTCTTACAACCATATATAGAAGTGGTTTTGTCAGTTTTCAACATTGATGTGCATGAATAAATTAATACTGTTTAATTCAACATGGCTCATTGTTTCATAAGAGTTCATCACTGGGTAATTAATATTGGCCGTAATGCCACTGATGTATCAAATCGTAACTTTTGTGATCATAAATCCCATAATCGCTCCTCGTGTTACTCCAACGGATGCGAACCTTATATTTATGTAATAAAAATGTACTATCTCCTGCACGCAGCCCCGAGAACGTAAATCTTAAAATTGATAGCAATTTTATATGCTAAACTTCGGCTTGAGTGAGTCGATACTGTATGTTCCCTTGAGTTTAACGAGTGATAGCTAAATAATCATCCTTTCTTGTTTGCATGCAATAATAAGAGATAAATAAGTTACAATAATCATAACTTTTTGTGGCACGCAACATAAGAAACCCTACTACAGGAGATTAAGCATTAATTTTCATTAGATTTATGTTAATTAATTGTGATATATGTTGTAAGCTTGACAACGGTTGTAGCTCACTTGGTAATGTTTTTGCTTATCAAGTGAGGGACCCAGACAGTGGAAGGAGCAAGTACGCGACAGATTATTGTTCTTGGATTTTGGTCTTTAGTGATATCTGTGTGCGCAATTTTAGACACAAGGAATCATTTGCAGCAGGTGAATGTAATTAAATAATAACAATGACCAGTGTACTGTAAACTATGATTAAAGTAATGTATTGAAGATATGTTAAATGTAATAAAAGCAATTTTAGATTTTTGAAAGTAACCAAATAGTTGTCAAACCAAGTCACCATTAAACAACATTGATAAAAAATGTTTTACAATAAAAATTCAAACCAGATTAATTTAATACAAAATTGTATTACATTAAATTATCATTTTCACTACAAACTCGAATGTTTGAAATTTGTGTCAAGTCAACAACAATACAAAGAATCAATACTTACTGTTTAACTACATCAAATCTGGTGTGAAAGGAGCCCCTCCTTTCATCCTTGAGTCCAAGCCAACCTGCCCTGCTCGTGGTGCACCCTGCTGAAGAACGGACGAAGCTACGGAAAACGTTTCCTCCTATTGCAGAGCGCTGGGCTCTGTACTCAGTTTAATCACGACGGTACTTGCGTAGTGGTAGAGTATTTTGCCTACCTCTTCTTTCACAATTGTGTGTATCACTTTTTTGCTTGTACTTATTAAGAGTTTTTCGTATAAATACTAAATTACTATAAATATGTTATTAGGGTACAATGAGTACACCGTTTCTTTAAATTTTCTCCCATTAAGGCTCACGTTACTTCGTTTATATAAAGCTGTAATTGCTGTTTTCAGTAATACAACTGTTAAATCAATATCCGATTATCTCACATTAGAATACCATAAATCACATGAGTATGAAAATAGGCAAAATAAACAAATCTAGCTGTCTCGGCAGTAAACTATGGTATTTTTGTAATACACAGTTTACCTGTGAGAATCGATATATGGAGGCCCCATTTAAGGTTGCTACATACATCTAAGGTTGTTATAAGGTGACACAAAAACTGTGGATTGTTTCATAGCTAACGTTGCATTATTTAATTTCAGAATGATATCTATTTTCTGAAAATTTAATAGTGCAAATTTTAAAACTGTTTTTTTTTTAATTTTTACTATATAATTTATTAAAACTATTGTCATATATAGGACTAAGATTTTTTTTATATTTTTATATTTTTTTATATTATAGTTATATTTTTTTTATATTATATTTTATAATATATATATATATATATTTAATATATTCCTTTTAGGCTTAAATATTAAAGGTGTGTCATGAGCAAACAGTATAATGTGAATTTAACTGTTGATGAAATATGGAAAATCGTTAATATATGTATATTCTAAAATAAGGAAAGGACTAGAATTGAACCCTGTGATAATTCGTCATCATTTATACAAACTCACTGAATGCTAAACTTCAAATAAGACGCAATTAAATTGAATGTAATATCCTTGACGACGCCCTAGTGACTAAGTATATCTTCATGTAGGGTTCTTTATCACATTGTCTCACATGACAGAAGACTTATTTTATTTTATGTACCTGAATTTTCGCCCTTTATGTCTTAGAACTCAACTTTGACAACATTACGGATAAGTATAAGGTATGTAAGTTTCCTTGCGATATTGCCATTGTGCAAAGTGATAAGTTCTAATACGCCCATTAAGTTAAAAAAATTAGAAAAAACTGAAAACCTCAACCACAGGCGATTTACTATTATGAACTGTGATATAAACTAATTCTTGTTCTTTGCCTTCTTTGCTCATCTGCTTCCTTTTGTTTCTTATTAATATCTAGGTTTTGAATTAATATTGATTGCATCTTTCGTAAAATACTTCATATGACTTATTAATTAATAAGGATCCTAATGCTTAACCCGATACGAACCCTTTTTCATTTAAATTTGATAAGTCATATTAAGTAATTTACAAAAAATATAAACAATATATAAAATATGTTAAATATTTTTGCATCTTCAATTATAAAATATTAAATATAATTATATAAATGAAATTTATATAAGAAAATGCATGACATTCACTTATCTTCGAATATCTCTAACTAAAAAAAAGAATACGACTACATTTCGTATGCCTACGCCTACGTTAGTACCCATACTACAGGATAGTATTCCAGCCCGCTTGACTTGACCAGTAAATTTTTTGCCTGAAAACAAATCGCTTGTAGTTTTACTACTGTCAGTCTGACAACACAACAAACAAAGAACGTCTGATAAAGTTATATTAGTCTTTGAACATAAGGGAATTCAGGGATACGAAGTAGCAACACACACAGGAAGCCGATTCTGGAAGGAAATTGCTAAACTGTATGTAGGATATACCGTGTGCAAGTTGGTCCCAAAGGTGTTCAAACAAACCAGACCGGGAATTTAACGAAATACGATGTGAAACTAAATACATAAAAATAAAATTCTCATACTAATTTAAGATCAAAATTTTTAAAATGTACAAATAGATAATTAAATTATTTTCCTGGGAGACATGAAAAAAAAGCATTTGGGCATTACAACTTTCGTATTTAAAAAAACTGTAAGAACCAACTTGTCAGCCACTATCATTTTATCTGTGACTTCTTTAAAAACCAATTTTCTTGGACAAAAGTGTAGTCAACCAAAACGAAGATGGGTAATCTTTGACCGCTTCATCCGTTTCTAGTTTCCATATTGATAGAGTTTTTATATGAATAAGTGCCTGCATCAAATAGACTACAAAAAATGACTACAATAAGAACTAGAAAAAAATGCCAACAATTGTGAAAAACATTTGTACAAAACTAGGTCAGTGACGGAACGAGACGCAATACTCCTTGATGCTGACACAAAAGATCCCCTCGAGTCGAAGTGTCCCGTAAGTTTTTAGAATACTTGCTTGGACTATTCTATGGCAGTGATCAGGTGATGAGATAGTGCTGTGAAGATGTGTTTATATTCCTCTAAGATAATGGTGCAAAACTTTAAAGGCCTTACTTTGCGTTTTATTTTTTAGCAATTTTCCTTTGCTTGTTAATTATTTAAGCTTATCTGAATAGTACATCTATTGGTTGAGTGGCTATTTGTTTTTTTATGGTAATATCAAAACAAACGGATCAATTCATGATATGTGATCGCCACCGACAACCGTAAGATCAAAGGCTTCAAGGACTTGTTGCTGATCAAAACAGGTTCAAGAAACTCACTCGCTAACTAGCTCTCCAAAATTTTAAACATTTTACGGTTAATTCTGGTAAGAAGGTAATAGGAACTCTACTATTACATATTAATATCATCGTGATTGAACTAGGTGGTTCAGAGACAAGTAACCTCATATAACAGTGATTTTTATTATCTTTTCGTATTACTAAAGCGTACATCAGAAACAGAGAACGTTGATTTGGACTCAAAGATGGAGTCCTTTACAGGCAGTAAAAAAAATGCAAGATACATTATTTTGTCTTCTCATTCACGGTCAATAACTATTGTATTCAGATTGTCAGTCAGTCACTAATTATTGTATTCAGATTGTCACACTTCATAATTTTCAAATTCTTCGACATTTCATAAAACAGAAAAGCAAGCTATTGATCCTCGTTTCTTCGTTATCGTTGGAAATTTGACATGAACCTTTTAAAGCTTCAAAAGACAATAATTGAGTAAGTATACTTTAAAAATCCTTCATAAAACTGTACAACCATTAAACACTTATACTGTTTACTATAAATTTAAATTTCATAAAACAGAAACGCAAGCTATTGATCCTCGTTTCTTCGTTATCGTTGGAAATTTGACATGAACCTTTTAAAGCTTCAAAAGACAATAAT
>DWPT01005365.1:0-12286 GCA_018251895.1 Agathymus mariae mariae
CTCGTTGTTCACCTATCACAGATGTGCAGTAACTTTATTGGGGGTGCCTAATACTTTTGGCCAAGGCTGTATATTTCAAGTAAGTGTAGCCCTTACATTAACTTTAAAGCAAGAACTGTTGTGATTGGACTTAGAGAAATTTAAACTTTATGTCTGTTAACACTCAAAGTGCTGTACTGTAGAAATGTCACTCTTGATTATCATAGTTTGGCGTGATAAAAGGGTTGTTCTCAATTACAACTCCCTGGACTTTAAATGGTGAAATATACGAATACACGAACACAGTAGCTAAGTAATAAAGTAGGTATACGTGTATATAAGTGTTATCCAAGGTTAACTACCGATTAATAAACACAATGTGACGAACTGCACCATGCGTCGTTGGCGATGATCTACAGTTATAGTATACAAGATCTCAAATAAACTACTAAATACTAATTCTGGCCGTTCAGACGTCAACATCTCCATCTATGTTGTTAATTTATGTCATCAATACGACCCACGATTGTCTCATTGCTGGCCTCCTGTCTCCACACTGTGAGAGGAGTACGGACCGTTGGCTGCTGCGCTAAGTGCGCATTGGTGAAATGTACACGTCGGTGAGAACATAATTAAGAACTGTCAGGAGTCTCAGGTACGCTAGTCTCACGATGTTTTCCTTCACTTCGGTGACAAAATAATGTCATTAGATACAAATTAATTATTTGTAATATGCACTGAATTAAGAAAAAATAGAGGTTGAGGCAGGATTCTAATTGAAGTCTCCCGTACAGTAGACCACTTCGCTCAAGTACCACTGCTTATTTCTGTTATAATTATTTACAGTCAACGGGCTTAAAACCTGGAATAATTTCCAAATTATGTTAGTGATTTACACCTTGTCTCCGTGAACAGATTTTGATGGTCCTTTTTTGGTAAATCCCACAGACCGTTGATAGGTATCGCATTGTGTCAACCATGCGCGATGATTCGAAGTCAGCGGGATGATTTGAAACATCTAACAATCGTATCGACTCGAAGCATGGCATGTATGTATGTGTATGTAATGATGACATCAGTTATATAGTTGTTGTGGACTAACGCTCGTAAACGTGTGAATATATTTGATTAGTGTTTATAAATAAACTCATCTGTCACATAGCATACAACATACCTGCATGTGTGAATTTTTATGCAACATACGTGAATAGATAAATAATCGAGTATGAGTCACGATGTCTGGCAGTGGCTTACTGTGTCGCGGCCTCAGTTCTGTGGCATGTTTGTTGCTCCGAGTGCGGTTTTGATAACTAAATATCTTTCAGCCTCAGTCCTCGGCCATTGTTCTAATTGTTTATGCCCATGATAGTACAAACTCTTAAAAAATGGTATGTGGTGCGATAGATTTATGTATGACCGTGATGCCACGTCAATGTTTATGCATATTAGGTATAGTTACTAACTTCTGTTTTATACTCACATGAAGTCCTGAAGCAAGCCCGTTTATATAATCTATCGCTCATTAAAGTTAGCTAAAGTTTATATAAACAAGAATCCTTCCGTAGTGCATTTAAAATAAACAGATACATCACAAAACAATTTTTTTACTAATATTACCATTTTGTATATATAAAACTTCCAAAAGGTTAAGTTCGTCACGTTATACTGGTACATTCTGATTAAATCAGTATCGTTTGATGACTCGGTACAATATATTACTAATGCGTGAATGAGTGAATAATTTTATTTATCAAAATATTTATGGACAATGTTATAAAATATTACGTTACTGGCACAGGGGCGATTAAAATTTTAAGCAGTCTTAGCAGCGAAGACGAAATGTCTTATAAATATGCAAATCACCTACAAGCTTTACCCTTTGGATTCCGCCGTCGAAGGTTGCATTCTCCTCGATAGACGGGGAAACCTTCACAAGTTCATATATCATTCAATTACTAGGCGGCGTCCTCATGAAGCTTTCCCCTGGGCGCATTCTCTGTTCCCGAGTATGTTGAGTAGTGATCTAGTGACGTCAGCGTCCAAACGGGTATGAATTGCGTCTCGGAATGAAGAAGCGCAACGGAATTGTATTATAATTTTAATCAACTAGGAGTGCTCTTAGTATCTGCGAGTTTATGTCGATGTATCGTTACAACTACGAACGTTATTAGAAACTGACTCAAACAACACATGTACGAATATTTTATTACATGTGTGTGTCTGTTTGTGTGTGTGTGTGTAATTTCTTATCTTATGTATCACACACGAACTTATTGTACGATAAAAACTTGCAGTATGTTTAAGGAATTTTATATAACATAAAAATGAGTGAGAAATATTTCTCCATCACCTGCAAGAGAGACTTCAGTTTACTATTTGGTAGTAAAAAAAGTAAACTTTAATCATTTTATATAATACTACAATTTATTTTGTATATTACAAAATTTAGAATTATTAACAAATATTTTGTTCATTTTCGGTAGTTTCTAAAAAGGATTTCAGTTCACTGTTGTAAAAAAGTATGTTGAACAAATAATAAAGTACGGCTTATAAACTAATATAATTATCTGACGAATATAAAAATGAGATTGTATAAGTAATATATTTTGTAGTTGCACGCGGGTATTGTAATAAACAATAACCTAATAATATTAGTATTTCTCACAATTCATGCCATATGTACTTTATTAAGTATGTGAGAAATTCTCTCCCAGGTAGCATTTCTAATTACATAATCTTGATATTGTTAAAGTATAATCCAAACGTTAATTCGAGATATCACCACACACTTTTTACCAAAAGCACTGCGTCGTAAAACGTTCGATGCACGACAATCCCATTTATTTATGAGTATAATAGTAAATTAGTTTTTTAATACGAATATACATCGTGTTTCATAAAACATTACATGGTTGACGTTTTACCACAATTTATTTAATATTTTCATGATTTGAAAATGATATATCAAATATTTTTGATGTTTTTTTTTTTTGAATTACTTATAATTACTAGTTTACCACATGTGTTTTACACAAAATTTACTGATTTCTAAACTGTGACAATCGTAGGACAACCTGTTGCAACACTGCGCGGCCCCACGCGCACCGATACCACGGTCATGTACCCGGCCCCGTATTAGACGTACAGAACAGATAGAGTGAGTGCCGGTGTCACGGCACGCAAATATATTTCTAGCCTTTTTAATTAAAATGTCTTTTTATGTACAGAGAAAGTTTCGGTAGCGAAAAACGCAGGTTATAAAAATAACATGTTTATTTTGCTCAAGCAAGGGAAACAAAGCGATAAAATACACCGGGGCAAGAACCTGTATGCACGGCAAAAGAGATTGAGTTTTTGTATAGGTCGCGGCGAGGTACACTTCACATCAGGTAGTCGGTTGTTGAAATAATCAACACAATTCAAAATAGATTTGAAACACCCGTCAGCGTCGTACTTTCCTACAGGCTAACCGAGCTTCAGCAAAGGGCCACGAGATCAAGAGGGGCCTACATTCAAATTGTTAGCAGTATTAAAATTTCACAATTTTGAAAACAGTGAACACTTTAACACTGAACCGAAAATGAAGAGAAATTCTATGCATGTGATTTACAACCATAAAAATGTAGGCAAATATTGACGTGCCTAAAAAATATAATATACCCCGACGATTGAAAGGGCCTCATAAATGTTATTCTTCTCTCTAGGCTATTACCTCTTTTCGTCTAAATACGGCATACTCCATCACGATAACACACACTACATTAGTGATATATACTTTTCTTTCCCGAACTTTCTGTAACTAGCTGTAGGTAAAAAAAACTCCTTAGAATTATGGCCGCTTCTGTCGGGACCACTAACTTTAGGGATGTGTAAAAGCGATGGTGTAGTTTCACTTTCGAAAACTGTACTCAGTGAAAAATTCGAATATAGTTTTTTTTATTTATTTTATTTCAGATAAGCCTGTCAATGTTCAATTGATTTATAACGCTATAAAATACAAAAATTGAGAATACCCGTTAAAATGAAATCGTTGCCTCGTGGTTTTCTATTTCCCTGAAGCAACTATTTTTTTTTTGTTTAATCCCCGCCAGACAGAAGAAATTAGTGATATGTGCAAGATTCGAAGCAGGTATCCTCTGCAGGACTCCGATGTTCAAACCTCTAGCTTTACTACCGATGTATAAAAGAGACAGATTATACTGACTACTAAAAATACTTTTAAATACATAACGAGCTTATTTGAAATCGCTAATTTTTCAATCGATTAGCTGCTCTCGTATACAGACGACAGCATAATTTCTAATTGTAACTCATTTAATTCTTTGCAACGGAATTTATAATAAGTGCAGTCATAGTCATAGTGCAGTCATTAAGTCATTAGCAAGAAAATACCGGTGTTAGAACTCGGTGTTTTGAGATCATTGTAACGCGTGGTATGGTCACGTAAGTCTAAGCTAAGTATAAGTAAGTACTTTATATCACGTTCAGACTTTACAATTGTACAAGTATATATATTTCTTTTATATCTGCGCAACTTTTACAAGGAATAACCTTAAATAAAAGATTAATAACATTCAAACTAATACTCGTTTGTTATATGTGAAAGTCGTTGACCGCACGGAAGACCTAACTTGTATGCTTGAGTTTTTCATAATGTTCAAGAAAGTGCGTGAAGCGAGCCAAATCTCACTTTCAGACCGTGGTAACGTGGCCTTTACAGATAAATATGGTCTCTGCGTGAGCGAAGTCCCGAGGCCATCAGCGAAACAAGTATGGCTTGTGATGAACAACGCAACATTTTATTTCACTAATACAGGCAATGATATCACGACTGATAACAGTTGAATGAATGGGATCATTATTAAAAATATAACTACGTTTTCCAACAAAGATTTGTTCTCGTCTTGTAAAGGAATTCCGTTTACTAATAACTACTTGACCCGACCGACGTTTTACCGCAGCGCTACCTACCGGGTCCAATCGTGAATCTAAACCTTCCATGCACCCGCTTAATCACACACAATATTTCATAATAATTAGTCCAGTTATTTAGGGAGAGATTTAGTCACGTATACACGTACAAGGTAATTTTATACATATATTTATATTCAGATAATAATTAACATTTCATTATGTCAACATCCCAATTATCTGCTTGTATCTCGGTCGGGTACAACACTTAAGTTCGCCACACAGAGCTTGTAACTGTTGCTTTTGGTTGAACATTTTTGAATTGCGTAGTCAAGGCGTAGTTTCCGCTCATAGGGCAGTTCTTAAATATAAAAGTTAGACAACGAAATGTTCATATAGATGTTTCACTGTACCACGACGCAGCGGGCCCATTGCCTCTCTCTCGACCAGCAACGCGTTGGTGAGGTAAATTTTTCCATTTCTATGCGCGGCGCTGAATATCAACAGTTGATTCCGACTAATAGTATCCGACTAATAATTCTGACTAATAGTCCTGTACCTTAAGAGCCCCAGTGGTAAGTATCATGAATACACACACCCATAAACATGGGAGAAGAAATAAATTAATTGATACTCACACCGGACACACATACATACTGTTTTCCTGTATCGTAGCATGAACATACGCAATAAGGACATCAGAAACTACGTACTGAGTTAAAAAATTATCACTTACATATTACATATACATATGTCTACTACTTGTTGTAAATGTCTAAATAGTGACTTACAATTACACATTGTTCTCATCAAGTATTCTTCTTCTTAGCGTGTCGATGGCAGACACTACATTTCTAGACTAACGCTTCTCATAACGTATTTTCTGTAGATACTAGTAAACTGACCTCGCTTCGCTTCAGAAAAACTACAACTTACGCTTAGAAATAGCAATTGCATTGTTTAAGGATTGTTTTTCTCGCTCTGTAAATTAAAAATATATTATTTTACATATTTTTTTATTTATGGACGGATTGAAATATGACGAACTGGGGTATGAAATGACGCTTACTGTAATACATTAGTGAAAACCATGACGAAATCGGATAAGCCGTTTCTGAAATTCGCGCCAACAAACAAACAGACAAAAATTCTAACAACCATTGTTTTGTGTTCTGTTGCGTTATTAAAGGCCAGTAACAATAGTTTTTCTCATATATCCGTCGTGTACAGAAAGCGATCAGTTCCAATTTTATTATATGTATAGTTTAACAAAGCCCGCTTGGCTTCGTTCACTGCGCAGAATTTATTGTATTGCGTTGCCTTTATTCGTCTACGCCCAATAACACCGGCCCGGCTTCTTTATAAGGACACGGATCATTACGTAACTGTCCTTGTCCTTCGTGTAGACCTTCTATTACGTTTCTTCCAATCCACTTATCTCGATTATATATCATCATCATCATTATGAAATTGATTTCGAGATCATTGCTGTAATATTTGATACAATTATTGATACACATATATATTTGCCGCCGTTTTAACAATTAAATCAAAATCTGAATAAAGTTGATTTTTTGTGAACTGAAATATTTTCTTTTGCTTTATACTGGTAACCATTTTATAACAACCTAATAGTAGTAGATCTCGAGGACATCTTACTATTTAAAATCTTACTAGAAAGCTAGAAGACACCGCCTGTTAATTTAGTTAATCAAATGTATTAACGCATAAATAGATGGCAGAGCATATCTCATTCTCTTCAGTCTAATCATGAATTACATACACAAGCGTGTGGCTGACACGATTTCCCGCAGACGAGTGTAGGATGCATCGAGAACAAAAATACAAGCTCATTTAACACGCATATGGCGTAATCACATTATAAATATTCGAATAGGAACACCAGAATATAAAGAACTAACTCCCTTATGAATAATCAAAATATTAACACTCGTAACATTAAGTGTCAGGGGACAACTTGAGCTGGTCGTCGTGTGGGATATTTTTAGCACCGCCTATTTTGAACCTTACGTAGGTGGTGTTATGTGTCACTGCCGCTTGCAGCTATTCACCGCTTTCGTTAGTCATTTTTGGTGTTGGCATCGTTTGCAATAAACATTGCGTAGTGTATAAGGCATAGATTTGAGCTCCCCAAAAATAATATGATAGTACTGTTTTGTTTTCTGTGCTTCGTGTTAAAAATTCTTCGGTTTCGCTCGCAAGTTCATCTTCAATCCACATAATAGGTTGTGTAATGATATCGTTACATGTGGATTTAGACTTGAGCACCGAATCCTTACTAAATATCATTACACGTGATTATCAGGCGGATCAAAGATTTGACAAAATGCATATAATTTTTTTAGAGAATCGCTATTAGATAAGATTTTGTCACTATTATCTCGCGCTTCTCCCATCGATTCATTTTTATTCTACGATTCAACCGTATCATTCCTTAACTCGAAAGTCCACAATTTTAAGCCTCGTCGTACTACACCATTCATGATCTGTCTTGTTCCTTGATGTGCCCTTTCCTTGTGCCTTTAGTTTTAAGCAACGTCGTCTTCTACACCATTCATCCATTTCCGGTGGATATTGAAGTCTGTATCAAATATTTGGAATTTATAATTTATTTTTACTATTTGCTAAAAGATTCAATACGACGTAAACTCTTCACTTGTCTGTCCCATTGACGTCACTTTTAACATTGTTTCAGGGTAAATCATCATGGTAATGGAAGCCGATCCAATTGCTGAAAAACGCACGGATGGTAAATATGATTTCAATTCTGATTATATGATATCAAATTAATTTAGGGACAATAAGAGGAATGATGATTTTTTTTTCTTTTCACTAGATGAAACTGCATGCTTACGCGTATATTTTCTGTGGAGAAGTCCATGTAATACCACTGTGATTCTTTCAATTTTTAACTTTATTGTTATTAATAGCGGCCCGTCCCGTTGAGATTTATAGCCGGTGTCCATCCGGAATAGTGTACCTTTCGAATGGCAAAATAACTTTTCAAATAGATGCCGCGGTTCCGGAGATTATCTTCCGTATACACACAAACTGACAACATTCGCACTCTCTCTTTTTTAATGTTACTATAGATATTGTTTAGTATATCGGTTAGCTTTATTTACGAGAGTGGAGTCAGTCGGCCAGTTAGATGCACAACACCCCCGAGCCGGCCCCTACTTCCTGTTTCAATCACGGTCAGTAATTCTGTAACGCCACGCCGCGTCGCGTCGCATCGCCCGCCACAACAGACACCGGACAGGCTCTACTACACAGTGTGGATAGAATTTCGTGTACTTAGATGGCGATATTGGCGAACCAGTTAACATTCCACGTTTGGTGTATCTGGTAATGACTAGTTAAAGTTTTGAAACGCATTTAAATTAACGCATAACGTTATGTTATACTCCATATGGTCGGTTACTTGCTTTGCTAGAGTTACGGTAGAGGGATTTCTCGACAATTTTTTTTTATATAAATGTCAATGTTTCATTCAAATAAACCTTGCGGGAGAAACTAAAATTCCTAACATGATAATAAAAACCACATCAAATGTGTAGTTTGAAACAATAAAATGTAGGAAATTACTGAAAGAAATTAATCTTTTTTTTATTATTTAATCTCGATCATGCTATTTACGCAACATCGTGTTAAAACTTCGGTCTCACCCACGCGTAGTCCGAGTTCGAATCAGATCGAACACATTGAAGATTATTTTAAAGTTATGTGCGGTTTAAGAATTTTTTTTTCAGTAGCGACCATCTATCACAAGACCGATCGCATTTGAACTTATTTGACTCGGTCGAACACGATTGACAGAAAATGATTGTACGATATCTCTAAGACAAGTGTACTGTACTGCGCCGTCAAGCTATTACTCATAGCTTCACACTGATAAAGTCCATGTTTATCACTCTGAACGAAATTAGAACGAATTTTAAGAACAATTCCACAGATCTTCATTTGGTTTTTATCAATAAGTACAGGGATTTATGAGGACGATTCAAGGTGTATGGGATAATTATGAATATTTTGTAAAACTCCTGATGAAAAGGAACTAGAACTATTTCCGATATGCTCACATTTATTTTTAAATGTAAAAATATTAAATTAATGCACGAAAAAATAACTATTCGAAATTGGTTTTCACAAACACTTATCGAACATCACACTATGCCATCGCTTCAACAAATTCCTACCGTTAGTAGTCCTGGAAGAAGAAGCGGCAGGAAACTCACGAAGAGTTTTCATCTTCTCCTTCCAGTCGAATGAATGTATCCTAATTTCGGACGTAAACTATTTAGGACAGCAAGGTGTATTGGAGCGACGCACCTCTCGCCGATATAGACGAAATGGATTGGATATCACCTTTGGGTACCTTAGCTGATTATACGTTGCAAAATGACTAAATGTCAATATTGCTACCGTTGAAAAGTGGGTCAGTTTTACAGATAACAGATGTATGATTTATGTACGAGCATGACTCATTGTTTATTTAAACACGTTACCATTCAGTAAAAAAGATAAAGAAAAATGAACCATGCGATTATTTAGGCTTATATCTACATATAACAGAACAGATTTGGCTTTAACTAATCCACTCTTATGAGTTTAGTCACTATTTAAATTTACTCGTTTGAATCGTGAATGGAGGCAGTATATCTTTATTTGTACACAATCGCCCCACCCCGACTTAGTTCGGGTTTAACAATGCCGATGCTCCTCTGAAATAACGTACCTTTCAAATGGCAAAATAATTTTCCAAATAGGTGAAACAGATTCAGTGAGTACTTTCCCCACATACACAAAGTTACAAAATTGGCATTCTCTGTTTATTATATTAGTATTTGATATACGAGTGTTTGTTGGTTACTTTTTAACTATTGTGTGAAATTTTGAACCACTTGACTGTTTAAGTCGTATTCACACAATATAGTTATTTGTTTTGTCGATACTATTTTTCATAGCTCTTCTAACATATGGCGCATTAGTAATATTATTGTGTCGTTATGAAAGCTCGATCTTTCTATTTACACGCTTGTGACTTTTTTACGCAAAAACAATTAGTTCTATTAACAAGATAATTTTTTATATGAAGATACGTAACCTGGGTTCATTTGATAACAATAGGTAGCTTGGAATACCAGTGGGAGAATGAGTAGATAATAATACATGACGGTATCCGTGGCCCTTGTTGGAGAAGGAGAAACAGAAGCCATAGGATAGGTTTTATAAAAAGATCCCAACCTAACGACGTTTTACTGAACTACTATAATGGATAGTTTTTGTTACTTCCATTAGACATGTAGATTGTCCGTGTAAGACATCGCGCCTTACCATCTTTTCGTGATTAAGGAGCCCTAAAGCACTTCATTGTTTTATTGTAGATCAGTGGAGGGTTTAGCTTCTTAACCGAATAACAATTTTTATCACTGTCCAAAGGCCTTCGACATGACTTAACGACTGCTATTTGACAATAATAATCGGGACCGACGACTTCACGTGCCTTAAGAAGCACGTGTCCTTACGCAGCTCACACATTTTTGCAGCTAGCATCCACGCATGTCTATACCGACGACGCCTGCAGTTCCAAAACCCAGTCGATTAGTTAATATCGATCAAGCCGACCGACAACGATCGCTTCAATTTGATTTAATCGCTATGAATGGTTCTATTAGATTTGGGGTACTGCTCTCCTGAGTGAGTACGGCGACTTCAGATGAGTACTGCAGGTATTAAGCAGATTGTCACGTAGAACTGGTTTTGTGACTATATCAAATTAGTCGCAAAGCTAAACAAATGACCAGTTGAACACACAGCGAGCGCACTGTGATAATTTGTAGTCAATATTGAGACCTTCATCAGCATTATTTATACCGTGCTCGGAAGCCGTATTCCCAATGCACGCGGAGCGAGGTTGCCCCAAATCTATGCTCTATAAATATTTAAATGGTGCTACATTTGTGTAGTCACTCGTCTCAGTTGTGTGTTAGGTATGGTTAAAATTATTTTCCAGTCGGTTAGGTATTTTAAACATTATTGTCTTTACAAGTAAAAAAAATACTTTATCATTAATTATTTATATTAAATAACTAATGAATAAATTAAGTATAAAAACAGTTTATAGCAAATTCATCCCCTAATTTGTCCTAAAAGTTGTATTATACTATAAAAAGTGGACCAACAGGTCCGGAAACTCGGGAAGAAGTGCTATAAGAGTTATAAATTAAGCAACTCACAAAAAATGTAAAAAAACAATACCAAAATTTGATATTGAACTCGTTAAACGATCTATTTTGCTCGTTACGTTTATTATACTTTATTTAAATGAAGCGATGAAATGTACCACTAAGTCACAAGCGCGCTGTTGTCGTAAACGGCTCTCGAGAAAGACCTCGGATAGGTGCGAAAATAGTCGGACGAGTCCGACTAAATTATGACCTGAGCGAAATGTTATATACCAGTGTTTATATAACAATACTTACATATTCGTAGGTTAATTCGCGTGTTAACAAAATTATTTCTTCGCGATCACTACTCGCTCAGTATGGAGGGGGTCATAGCTCTGTTGCATGTATCAGTATTTACTAATCACTGAATATACTCGTACCTTACTTAGAGCGTTGTGTCCGTGTGTGCGTGGTGTGTATGTGTGTTTTGTGTGTACGAGTGTGTGAACTTCCGTAATTAATTTGAACGCATGCCTTTATATGTTTTAAACAAGGTCTAATTTAGATTTTAATCTGTACTTTGATATAGAAATAGGTATTGGTGTTGGTGTTATTGTATAGGTTGTTAGTGACATGTCTAGACTGGACAGCCTTACTATAATTAAAAAGCTACGAATCAAATATTCTTATGTAGTTATTTATTATAAAAAAATATATTACGTTCGTTTATTATAATTACTTAACAGAAAGCCGTAAAGTATTGTCGACTTTATGGCTAAGACATAATGTCGATACTAGAAAATCAAGAAATACGTGATTTTTTACATAACACTCGCTGAAATCAGTTCATTTTGTAATGAACTGTAGTACTTATTGATTTTTTGCAGTTAATGACTTCTTGCTATTTTGATTTGTAATCAAATGTTAATAGTAGAAGACATTAAGAGCGTTTAAAGCTAAACAGTTATTTAAAGTGACCAAAACTGTAGAGGGGCCAGTAAACAATAGTGCAGCATATTCCAAACAAACGTTGATCGCGTGTGTACTTGACATGAGTCGGCTAGATATGCTTTTAATAATGAATAACATATTATTACGTTTAAAAAGTTCATGGATTCCAGTTGTATTTACATACAGCCTTGGCCAAAAGTATTAGGCACCCCCAATAAAGTTACTGCACATCTGTGATAGGTGAACAACGAGTA
>DWPT01005366.1:0-12286 GCA_018251895.1 Agathymus mariae mariae
ACGTGTAACAAAAGCCATTGTTTCATGTTACGTAACACATTTAAAAAATAACTATGTAAGCCCGTCGCGTCACTCAAAATCGTTTAATTTCTCTACTTTAGTTTCGTTAGATGACCAGTTAGAAAGAAATGGTACGATAACAGGAGAAAAACAAACTCATTACCTAACACATCTGAGTTGTCGGAAGTGAATGCGGTTGACTTCCATTCGAGACCCACATATTCTTTCGACCGTGATGTATTAAATAACATTTAGTATGCACAACTTGAGAATGGGAAACGCTCGACTAATGTAGTTTTATAATTTGCATTTACATCGAAAATATGGTAAAAAATGTTTCGTTTCCGAAACAATAATTATACATTCATTGCTATTCGATTTTATTTAAAATCTGTCTTCTTTGAACGTCAACTACGACAGTAATCTAAAACAGACACGAATGTGTGTGCGGTTAAATGTCTTTTTATTTGTTCTAACGGAATAACATTTGCGCATTATGCTGGCATAGAGCCAAAAATGTAATGATCATCGGTATACACAATGCGAATTTCCCCTGCTTTCTTGCGAGTGAAATCGATCGCCATTCGCTATGGATTACTTAAACATTATCATGTTTCCCGGGCCCACGTTATCGGCATATATCGCGTCATGGTTTATAGATTAGCTTCTTCGAAAATCTAAAGAAATGTTAGGAATTAATGAAACTAAGAATTTTCGGTAACATTTTATTGTCAACAAGAACTTACGAATACAATGAATAATAAATATCTATCTTAAATTACTAATATTTACAGAAATTCACGGTGTATGCGGATATGTATAACACTGGAATCTTATTAACATAGGCTACAAAACGTCTGTCGAACGAGCAAGAGGAAATGGTTATGGTGGCATCCATTTGATAACGTACAAATTGCTATGATTAAATAAAATCTTAAACTAGTATTCAAAATAGGCACTCAGTTGAATGAGGGCAAGAATCAAGCTGATCGCACAACAAATAAGCGAAATGTATGCAAATAAATAACAGCAAAGAACTTAACTTCCTCAGCACTCGATAATCTCTTCTTTTCCAAACACCTGGCCTCAAACGCATGTTTTATCCTATATTTACAATATATTTTATTTATATTACTATCGACGTAATATTATCTTAACACAAATAATTTAATGATTGCGTGGTTTAAGTTCTTCGCTGTATTTAATGGTATTGTAAGTTGGTTCACTGTAATCGCCCTGAACGTCCTTGGATGGTCCGTGACGGGAACTGCTGTGTCCTCCAAAACTATATTTAGGACCCGAGAAGGGGCTTAATGAACTGTGGCTAGAGGCTGGACCTCGGAATGATGAACTTCCGTGTCCGAAACTGCTAGGAGAGGAGTTCTTGCTAATGTAATATTGAGGACTGGAAGATGCAGTGTGGGTATTACCTCCTGAGTAAGGACCGGTTGGTACTCCGTAAGTTGTTCCAGGTGGAGAGGCTAAATGACCATTAGAAGAGAAAGCAGCAATAGATTCTGGAGATCCGAAACTATTTTCCGACTTAGGTGGGAGATAGGAGGGTGCAAGAAATTTAGAAGAACCACCAAATCCTGCCAAAGATCCACCGAAGCTTCCACCCTGTCCTTGGGAAGATCCCAACAAAAGGCCGTGACCTCCGGATGATGAACGGTAACTGCCGAAAGAAGGACTACCGTAAGATCCAGAAAGAGCGGAAATACCTTCACTTTGAATTGAAGAACCGAGATAAGCAGATGGTTTGAACGATGTCTTACTAGGAGGGAGATAACTACCACTGAGGTGCTTTAAAGATCCACCAAACGAATGTCCAGATCCTCCTAACGAATGACCTGATAGGGAGGACTCAGTATCACCGAGATGCAGAGTCGGTTGAGGGAATGAATGTCCAGAGCTGGATGCGTAAGTCAGAGGAGCGCCTTGGGATTCAGTAGGAGTGAACAGAACGGGTCCTGTAGAACCGTAAGATCCGAGTCCCTTGGTGCCCACAGCATACGATGGTACAACTCCTTCGTGATTCTGTTCACCGAGTATATACTGTTGGTATTTAGGAGCTCCGTAGGTGAATTGAGGGAAGGATAGTTCTGGACCACCGTGACCGTGAGCACTTTGACCACCAATTTGATAAATTGCATCCTGACCTCCCTGCAGTGAAATAGCTCCAGTGTTGAGACCGTGTGACAATTGGCTCATGAGCTGCGAGAAGTCATTGGATGCGAGACCTCCGTGGCCGCCTTGAAGTGTTATTGGTGCAAGTTGTAACGAAGAATGTCCGCTAGATGGCAGACCTTCCGACGAGATTTGGTATGTAGGCTCTGATCCAAGTTGACCGATTGGTTCGCCATAGCTGAAGCTAGGTTTTGCTCCACCGATATTGTAGCCTGCACCGACGTTGATGGCGCTGGCGCCCTCGTGGCCGAGGGAGGGCCCTGGGTAGCTCTGAGAAGAGTGTACTGATGAAGGGTATCCTCCAGGAGTTTCTCTTTTGTCTTTGGGATCTTCTGTTTTCGTCTTTATAGCCCATGTCGACGTTATACTGAGCACGATGACGAGTACAGCCTGTTAAAAAAGGGGAAGTCTGAGTATAGTTATTATGAACCCCTATATAGGGAACATGTGAAGTTAACTAAACGTTTTATTCCTGACAAATGTAATTAATTATTTGTTTATTATTTTCACTTTCAATGATGTAAACTGCGGCAGGAACACGAAACCAGTTTTATACCATAATCAAAAACGAGAGCCCGCATGCCGTTGTTCAAGATTAAAGCCTTCATTATAAACTAACCCCTCTTTTGTCGCTTTTACTTTATGCTGAATTTAAATGTGTGTCTATATATAGAGCAATTTGACTTTAATTACATTTGCACGCGATAAAGTTTTATTGCTATTATTTATTTCTAATTGCTTTCAGAAAGCGCAAAACAAATTCGTAAGTGTTATTTTTTAAATTATTTTTTTACATATAAAATTTCTACACGGTTGTTACATTACAATTAATTACATCTCATTTAACACTTTGTTTTTAAATTTCGTTCATCTCTACAATCGCGAACTCACCGTGAATTTCATTTTTGATGCTTATAAGAATGTGAGTCACGTTAACGAAACTAAACCACTGTATGAATGTTTGATCACAACACAAAACTGTATGTAACACTGATCGGACGGCTGCTCACTACAACCGCCGAATTTGTAATGCGATGTCGTAGTGATTTCACCGAATTTATAAGACGTCGAGCGGCTGCACGCACCCGCTGCGATGCAGGCGCCGTCGGGAGGGTAAAAGTATACTCGAGGACCCTTTCACTGAACCGGCTGAAAGAATGGGATCGAGCCATCGAGCTTCCGAGCCCAACAATGAGGTAATACTTAAGAGGCCGGAAGTGTTACGTCACTGATCACGGTTTGATGCACTTATTGGCGCAGATGTTGTTAGGTGAAGCCCGACGAAACGAGATCATATAAATTCTTGCTTTGAACCTACGGATATCTAATTATTATAGTTATGTCATTTAAGACAGCGTAATACAACATATGTTGACGATATAATGAAACCTTTTTACCGTTTTGATCATTAATAACATCGATAAAATCATAGACACAGTTGACTAAAATAATTTACTTAATACAAATGTTTTCTAAACAATGAAATCTGAAAAACTAAAAAAAGTTGAGTGGATTTAAATACGAATTCCATTAGTTTAATTAATAATCATGGATGTGTTTTTTGGTTTATTTTACTCAAAAATTGTGGAGCATATGTATATTTATCTCTCACATCTTTTGTCCGATCCAAGGCTGCTGGGGAAGATTTCAATTCAAAATAAGCAGCACTTTTATACTGACAATTTACTTTAACCGTATTTATATAAATGTTAAATGTACATGCATTTTTATATCAAATATATATATATATATATAATAAATAATCGTAATATAATAATCCGGATATTCTTGATACACAACCAAGTACAAATCGTCCGCTACAATCGAAATTGTGGTTGAAATACATAGATCACAGAGCGATGCGCGATGCGCGATGCGCTCAGAATCTGTAAGATGCACTTTCATTTGTTTGAAACCTATGTTTCCACTGAGAGCTTAGCTTGCTTGAGTTATAACATTCACAAATGACTGACGGACAACATTTGTGCATTTTATGTAAGTTAATGCAAATAGCTCCATATTAAATTAATGTTGAATGAGAGTATTTTTTCACAATTAATTAGTTTAAGGCATATAGTCCGTCACTTTGCTGGAGTGTGAATTAACAGAGCTTACACATCTTCGACACCGCTCTTGTGCAGCGTTTTCTTCATCGAAGCAAGTGACAAATATAAAACAATATAGTACGGGAAGATTACTTTAACTCTTGTAATATGTCTTGTGTGATTTGTTTTGCATTTAAACATTCTAATTGGGACAACCGCAGCATATATACATACGTCGAGAAACAACTTTGCGTTTGTTGGCAAGTAACAGCTTAATTCTATGATCATTTTAACGCTTTAAACAGGACAGTCGGTATTTATCACTGGTTATGACACTAGGATTATACTGACATCAAATGAGTGTGTCACTTCCTCTGCATGTGAACAATAAGTTATTAAAGAAACACATCGTTTAATACGTCATTATTTGAAGTGGCATATTTATTTTCTATGAGAGTCATTAAATTAATGCAGCTCTTAAATCTCGGAATCGAAAAAGTATAACTGTTATTGATACGTAAAATTGAAATTGTATACCTATTTCAATTTTACATGTTATTTTTTACCATTAGATAAATGTTTTACATGACGATCTATGTATACTTACTAGTCCATTATCGATTCGCAATATGATTCGCAAAGACTAAAAGACAGTCCCATAGGGCAGTGAGAAGCAGTGTTAATGTCCTATAATAAACTCATAATTGCCGAGAAGGATTTATTTGAACACCCACAAAACCCTAAACTTCTTTCAAAAAGTCCGGGTAAAAGATCCGGTTGTTTCAAAAACAGGCTTTAAAAGTATATCAATATCATCCGAATCCATTACCATTCTTTGAGAATGTTAAGTAGAACTTTCAAGTTTCCTCAGAACATTTTCCTTGCAAACAATTCTTCCCCCGAATCAAGTGACAATAATTCTTACTAAGCACATAATTTTAAAGAATCAGAAGTTCCTGTAGGATTAAAATTCATTTCCTCGACATGGCTAAGCTAAACTAAACTTTAAAACCGACAAAATGCTTTACGGTTCGAAGTGTATTATTATCCATTGTTTGAAAATAACCTGCTCAGCAATCGGACAATGACATTACATAAATCCATTGTCTAACATTGATCCGAATACCAAATCCTCTGTACCTATTACATAATAATAAAGGTAATAGCCGTTATGGATTCGGGTTTATCAAAGCAAAGGTAAGTACAAACCACCGTGACGGCGGCCAACTCGAGGAAAATGAAACTGTCTCACGTTGCGTACGACGGAAAAGTTTTCCATCAAAGCGCCGCCTGATGCTTGAACTGAATAGTTTAGATTTAGAAATTAAGTCTTACCACGATGTATTAGTAATTCTAAGTAAGCATTAAATTCATCCTTGGTGTCCATAACAATAAATTGAAACGAGTATTGCTAACAGAAATCACTTATATTACCTTGTACCTTTTACCTTACGTCTTTTATTGATTATAATTATTGTATACTTATTATTGTTTATATACTTTTATGCCATATTGCGGCGGCCGAGAATACTCTCCGCAATCCCGTACTGGCAGAACGGAGTGGCGTAAGAAGCGACAAAAGCCAGTCTGCTCGGTGGTAGGACTTCGCGTAAGGATTATATTATCAATGTTAATATTAAGTCATTAATGTTATTACTGGTATTATTATCTTTCCGTGAAGACTGCCTGGCTAACTACTAGCTTCCTGCATGATGCAGCCGCCAAACGAATCGTCGTGTTCCGGCTGTCGGCTTGAAAGCCAGTACTTTCTTTCTAACTTTCTTCTTATTTCCTGACCGACAACGCCTCAGTGATGCCTTTGGTCTTACTGATGTCCATGGTCGACCGTGACCACTTACCATCACATCGCTCGTCTGTTCGTTTTTTGGCTATCTACATAAAAAAAAAACTAAATAATGATGATGAAAACGATGACGAAAATGATGAAATCGATTCTTCCAATTTTACGATACCAGACTGCTCTGTCCTGTCCTGATCAAAAAATGTATTCCGATTAACATAAAAACATTTCATTTTAAAAGCAGATTTATAACTAGAACGTAGGTGATTTATAAATGCTACGCAGGTGAACAACCACACGGTAACCACCAAGTAGCAGGATGAAACAATGTAATACTTATGCGATCTACAAAACTAGGAACTGGGTCCGTTATCATTCGTTGTTTAGCAAAATATACGCCGACCGCGGGAGACTGATTTGGTCTCAGAGATGGAAAGATCCCATTACAGCCCAAATGTATAATTTGATAGTTCTCCATTCCGTAATTGTCTGCAGTGTGTCGGTGTATGCATGCGAATAGAGCACGTGCACTCCGCATCCAACAACGCTTTCGCTGTCGGCCGACTGATAAACGTGAACGAGTTATTTATAGCATACGCTTTGATTACTCACTTTTTTAACACCTATTTATTAGGTCGACCCGCGTAACACTGTGACGAAATCTAAATCACACAAATTTCACATACTTCTGGGTATTGGTTCAACATGAAACAAGGCAATTGCGTGTAAATCTGTTGTAATTACTTTTTCTAAATTACCAGAAAATAAAATGCAATATGTAAACGATTTCTTACAAAATTTTTTTTTCCTTGCAATTCGACCTAGAGCAACATGATACAGTATGCCACAAGTTTTCTCAAATTTAGGCTTAACATTACATAACATACATACATAATAGCTACTGACCCATAAGCAATATTAGTCGACCATGTAGCCCAGTTAGTATTGACCCACCTTGCCGAGCGAAAGATCCCTGGTTAAATTTTACAACATTGTTCCCAGATCATGAATATTTATGATGTCATATTTATATACATCCAACCCAATTTTTTTATCACACAGCCAATCCTATTACGTGGGCGTGAACGTTTACTTATATATTATTATTAGCCATACGGAAATCACTCCAAGCGTTAATATCATTGTTTTCAAAATAATTATGTCCAATAAAACATATAATATAGAAATTATCTCCTTATGGATTCGTTCTTATAAGTTGATCTGCTCCTTAAGGTACCAAACGATATATAAACAATATTAATCTTTATAAGTTCAAGAGAACCACCATAAAAGCTTTTAAAGAAAGACAATTTATTATGCTCGAATTATTCTTGTGAGGTGCAACAAACACATCGACACCCACTTTCATCGGTGTGTGTGTGTGTGTGTCGTATTTAATACACACAGAACACGTTTAGAATACTCCACAACCGAGAATCACTGTCCGGACATCCGATGGCGGTGGCGGCCGACGTGCAACATGCACACGTTGTATAACTTACATGGTAATTTTAAAACAGTTACCTCTCTAGATGTAGAGAAGTTTTTAAGACATATTAGAAATACTGCCCTTATTCATATTAACATTAACCACAACTTTTAAATAAATAAATAGTTATTTCTCTATCTTGAGGGTCGTACGGTGGTTGGCGTTTGTGGCTCACATTAAATGTATTGTTAGCAACGGCTGAATAACTTACAAGAATAAAAGTTTTATCTGTTTATAAAATAATAATTATAATAACTGTTCAATAAAAGTTGCGGTATGTTAAATAAGTATGTTATTAATGCCGACCATTCAACGACTACAATTTGTGTTATGTGGTTCATTTGAAAGGTCTGCGTTGGTATCTATCTGTAATATTGTATCTTTTATTTTCAGTAATGCGATGTGGCGAGCCGCAATTTAAACTTTCTATTGCTAAAAAATACATACACAGATTTATCTTAAGCGCGTAAAGTATATCTTCATCGATTTGTATAACTATATTTTGATAGAAATAATGGATCTTAATTTGCTTTTGTTGCTTGTCTTGTGACGATTGTGTTTTTCATCGTCGACGCAGCCCGCAAGGAATTCGGTATTAACATTTATTTATTTAAAGTCCAGTTCGTTCGTACTGAAAACAGGCACGCGTAAAATTGAATGTTACGCAAGGTCGTACGATGTCTCCATGCTCGGGTGGACGTTAGTAAGGACACGGTTACACTGGACGGTTATAGACGAAGAATTTTTTTCGTCTATGACCGTCAAGTTTTTATTTACATCCGTTTGCACACTTCAGCATAAATGGACATTTGGAGATATTTTTATATGTTAGTTTTCTTTTTAAATTGTTATTACATACATATTATCCATGACGTTTTCAATATTATAAAATTTCAATACCCTTTAACACAGGTTTGTTTTATAAATGTATCATGCACATAAATGTGATACTTCAAAGCATGTGGAACCGACCTCATTAGATAAAGTATATTTTTTTTTATTAGGTTGGATATATATATATAAATGTTAAATTATTGCAGACCTTTTTCTATATTTAAAATGCTCTTAATAGGATATTCTCAAAAAAATGTAATACTACGAAACACAAAATATCATTCAATAGAATGAGTCTCGACAATTATCAGTTATTCGATGAAACTTCAGAACGAAAGGCTAAATTTTGCATAAAAGTTTAGCAGGTTTTCTATAACGCAAAACTCTATCCAAAACTAATAATTTAACTAGCATCCCCATTTGACAACAAAACGACTCGTTGAGACACCTAGTGCGAAATATCTTTAGTAAAACGTGCTCTCGTGTCTCCAGACGTCAGATTGTCAAGTTTTTGTCGGCAACGGTAATCGATTATATAATTCGTCGTATCTCGATACAATTTCCATCACAAGTAACTTTAATGACTGTTTCATGTATCCTCCTTTTGTGACTTCTCGTTACATTTAAATCTAAAATACAAAATATATACCTGTAGTGCACTATAATCCGACACATTTCAAAGTATTATATGAAAATAACATTCAAATTAAAGACGATTAAATAAATATAAATTGCGGTATACTATATATTGAAACTGCGGTATCAAATCGCACACCCATTGTTATTATTTCCGAAGCAACGTCAAATCTAAATTGATTTGATTTGTATCGATGGCCGCACAAATAAGTAAGCGATGTGCTGCCTACAGATATTCTTTGTGCCGATTATAGTAGATTTATCTTATTTCGAAAAGTTTGAAATACATTGACGCGTTACAATAAAGACTACCATGTACACCAAAATGAAAAAGAAATAAATTCTGAAAATAGAAATCTGTAAGCTCCGTAATCTACATTATTGTAAATAAACTAAAATACAGCAATTGTATATTTGAACCGAAACGAGGAGCACTCGAAGCATAAAGTTACGTTATATAATCAAAATGTATATTTTTAGATAGCCTCATATTTACATGCATAATTCTTTGAATATAACGTCTGTATTTTCTTTTTTTTATTACATAGAATTCTATAATATTTGATATACTCATGTAATGCAATTTTCAAATTCGTATTACATAAAATACTATAAAACTGAGGGTTGATAACCGTAGTAAAAAAAATGTATTACGAAAGAAAAATACATACACATCTTTACTCTCTAAGCCAGAATGATACGTTATCGATCGACTACATCCTATAAAGGGACCAGTACTCCTGTAGTAATCCTTCTACTCCTGTACCGGTCTTTTCTCATAATTAAACAATTCTGTCTAGTAAATACTAACGCTGATATTACAGATGGGCATCGGTAAGTCTTAACCGTCATGTCTGCCCTTTTACCGGTTGTTAATATCTAACAAAAACTTGACAACCCTAGTGATGCCTTACCCAAACACAGATATAGGTATAAGACCGGTCCAGTGGTTTTAATATAGTAAATTAGGTAAGTCGGAGGCTGGGATGCAATCTCTTAGTATAACTATGTGTACGATTGAAACAAAAAGATTTTGTAATAGGATCAGTGCATTGTTCGTGCGTGTCCTACTTTCTATCGGACGACGTATTTAATTGAAACGCTTATACCCCTGCTACTTGTGTCAATTAAGTAGTCAATTTAGTTAAGCAATCGGATCAGCGACGCGGTCGAAAGTTAATTTTCTGACCGCTTATAGCTACTTCATATACACTTCCGTGTTTAAGAAGCACGATACGTGAATGGATGGCGCTGACGGTGGCCTTGTCAGACGGCTGGCGACTTTTCAGGTTAACCATTATCACCCAATCCGCGGCTTCTGGGGCAGCTGAGCAGACTGCGTTCAAATTAAAACACATACTATTGGAATACGTCAAGTTTTAGCTAATTCTATCCCAAGCAAATCCATGGACTCAGTTTAAAAACCTAAATAAAAATAATGGTTAACCCAGTGATCACAATGTACAGTAAACCACAAAAACTATTAAACATACAGGGATCCGTCGCGTGACGATTCACAATTAATAATAATATTCAATCACACAAATGAATAAGAAATGTAGTAAATAATGCAGTAAAAATAAGCAATCGATGATTGCATCATTTAGAAATGAAATGGAATTCAAATGTTGAATCAGAATGCTTATTGTGGTAGTTTTATACTTTAAATAAGGAAGTACCTCTGCAGTGGCACTTTGCTGGTTCATAAACTTTCTCTGTACTTTAGTAAGTTATAAATATAAAATCATGTTCTATTTAACTAATCACAGGGAGCGATCCACTCGTTACAATCCAAACATCTTCAATTAACAATTTAGCGAAATCTTGTATTAAATTCAAACGAGGTTCGAACAAGAAAGAAACTAGAATGGACGCAATTTGATCTTAAAGGAATGATTCACGTTCACATAACAGTAAGCGATTCCAAAAGATAGTAAAAGTGGTCGGCGGATACAAAGTGAGAGAAACATACTCCGTACAACGATTAACAAACACTGCTGAACCAAGTGCAAAGGTTTTCCGCATTTACAAAAGACGCGTTCACCTTCTAGTCTCAAATTCGATTTTAGGAAACATTTGACCACATTTTTTGTTTTATTAATATAATGATAATACTTCTGAAGTGGTGTGATCACTTTCAACCCTCGAATCTGACCTACGCCTTACTTAATAATCGAAGAAAGCAATCGTACTTTTATTGATGTGTGATTTAAAAAGGTGGATGACACTTAAATTGTAAACTCTAAACGATTTTCTGTCCTTCGATGGCTCGTCATAAGCTGATTGCCGTAAGCTTGTATCTTATTTATTTAATGCCTCATAAACATTGTAGTGCTTTAAAAGGTATTCAAATATATAAGAAAATACCAGTTTCTTATACCAAAAATTTCATGCGGATCCGATGCAGAGCACTAAAGTAGATTTGTTTGTTTTAATTTGAATTATAACGTAAACAATAGCTTGTACGAGCCGGGTGGACGAAGCAAACGTGACGTCCATAAAACATGGCCACCACAAAAACGTTCTTGTCAAAACCCACAATTATTATAATTTATTTGATTTAACACCACCCCACCGTTATCGTTTTAAATCTACTGTATCTCATCTAATCGCTATTTAATCAATTGTGTAAAACTGTACAAAATTCTCGATACCTCGATAACGGTAACAACAGATTTACAATCACAAATCAATTTTGTTACACAATGGCAACGGTTGGGTAATAGTAACACACTTAAAGCGAGTAACATGAAATGGAATGGGAAAGGTGTGCAGCAGATCGGACGTGGGCAACATTAACTCAATAACTAGAGCCGCTTTATGTCTCCGCAGAAGTATGTGTAACCAGGAAAATTCGTCAATACGAGTCTAGCCAAGCGTTGAACTTTGAATAGTCACGGATATCTTGTAAGGGATGTGCAACACCATGGGATGAAGCCAAAAAAAGCTACAAATAACAATTTATTACATGGTATTAATTATCAAGCAGCATGGTTTTCCCCAAACTGGTATGGCGTTGCATCCGTAGTCGATCTATAACAGATTGTATACTGAAATACCTTGATATAATTATATTGACGGTACAATTCATAGTAACCTTATCTGCCGAGCAAAGTCTTTACGTCAAATAAATGTTCGTTCTGGTGTCGTTGTTAGTCGTGATGTGTTATTGTTTAAATTAGTTGAACATCGGTCAGAATGTCGCGACACTGGCTTAGACGATTGGTTCTTCCGCCGCCTCGCCCTTTATGGCTAGTGGCGGTGGGATTATGCGGGCCTCAAGGGTGTCCCTTT
>DWPT01005367.1:0-12285 GCA_018251895.1 Agathymus mariae mariae
TGAAAAAAAAAAAAAAAACACGAAATTTACGAGTTTACAGACGTTAATTATAATCCGTCGAACGCATCACAAACAAGTTGATTCTGGCTTTCACCTGCCTTAATAACCTTTCACATTATTTACTACCGGAGCAAATTCAACATATACACCTATCTCTTTCATACGAGCGCGAAATGTTGTCATATCCTCACGCGATGTCTTACGAAATTACAATCAAAAATCGAGCAACTCATTAGATTCCCCGAAGCGGACACAAAAGGTGTATGTTTTGAGAGCGTAGGTACATTCCTTCTCGGAACAGTATTGGGTTTGTTTCCACGGACGTTTACGGTATATATTCTTTTATGGTATATTTCTTTAAAGTGCACGCATGTGTTTGTCAGCGTAATTTGGAAATAAACACTCGGACACTTTTACGTAACTTTTACGAATCTAAGCCCAATATTGTTTAAAACGTAAAATCCATTTTAACGTATGATCTTAATAGTCTCTGCGTTGTTTCTGTATTCACCGTTAATTAAAAATCGTCTGAAACGACAAAATATGATTCCAATTGTGCCTTAGAACTATTTTTATTCAAAAACTGATCAAGTAAATGTATGTGAATAAACTGGTATATTTTAAGTATACTTCATGCCTAGGAATTTCTGCTAAGTATCCGTTATAGAAAATATATTGTCTATTTACGGATACGATTATAAAGTGTACCTGTGCTTGTATTGCGCGATTATTTGGACTTAAAATTAAATGATCAGATTTATTTATTGTGCTCATTCAAAAGGAAATTATGTTTAATATCCATTATAGCAAAATACAGATAGAGATAGACAGTATTAAAACTTGTAATCATTGCATATAACTCAAAACTACATTACGAAGTATTTTGTTCTAAGTCGTATGGTAAAACGTTCACTGTAAACGTAGCAACACTACATTTTTACTTAACTCTTATGATCTTTTGAACAGATTAGAAAGGCTGAAGCGCCGACATATTTGCCGTGAGAAATTGGTCAGTGGAATGGATTCGTTAGCGATGCTAACCCACGAATCACGATTGAGTTACTGCAAGTGAATTAATGAAGCTCCTAAAGATTATTGTTCCCCGGTACACAAGGTACATCGAATTTTATTCGGCCACGTGCAATCCCTAACAAGATTAAATTTATTTGTTTTGGATTCGAATCTCAGACTTTGCAGGCCATAAAAGCAATTAGCATAAGTCATTTAAATGAACAGAAGGTATCAGCTGGGTTTTTGGTTTAAAGTTGTCAATTGATCGTATGAAAGTTTAAAAAGGTGTTTTATTAAGGAATATTTTTTTATCGTACTAAAAAAGATTCAACAATGATTTTAATTTTTTGTTCATATTAACATTCCCACACACACGACTTCAGTGGGATTCCCTGTATTGATATATGTAGTGTGAAAAAAGAAATTGGTTATGAACACATGATTTTATGAAAATTAGAACACCGTAGAAATGCCGTCATTGACGCGAGATAGTCGGGAATACGTTAACATTTTTTTTTTACCTCGGGAGATAATCGCAAATAATATAATGTTAATTAAAATATTACTTACTTAAAAAGTTACATAAAAATGTAAAAGTAATAAATTTAGACGATGTATATATTTTTTTTATTGATTATATATATTGTTTACATTATTTTTATTTACATGAATATCCATACTCAATAATTTTGTGGCGTAACTTAATTATATGTTAAAGATTTTTGTTTTTTTGGGGATACCAAGACATCGGATTACAATGAGTTGCAACACTACTAAATCAGGGGTGACGAAGATCAGTCCCTCATAGATAATCGCTAATATAAATATGATCTTGATTAACGTTTTATAGTATATCGGCTCTAATGACCTTCGGCCAGTATCATGTAGGTACACATATTGCAATCTTTGCTTACTTTTTAGACATATTATACTTGAGTTAGAATGTCTTCTCAAATGATCCAGGTAGGCTGTATTATAATAAGCGTAACACTGTGTGTGTGTATTCCTCTCAGAATAATTATGTTCTATCTGACAAACGTATGCGCGGTTGTTCACCCGGGGCTAACGGTACTGGACGTCGTGCGCTTCTGTTAGTAAACAAATACCATGTATGACTTATAAGAAGTTTAAGAAATAATCAATTTTTAACTAAAAACTCAATAAACACGTAATAGGTCTGTTATACCTTTATGTTTGCCTGATTGTTTGTGTGCTTGTCGTCTCTCCAGTAAATTCTAGTAGATAGAATCATACTTTTTTCTTTAATCGTTTTTTTTTCTATCGATTGCATATATTTTTGGGAGATATAATTTTTTGTTGTTTCTACTTGCGTTCTACGAGTAGTTTACAGTTTTGTTATCGTAAACTGAAACGTAAAAAACGGTATTTTTTCTTGATATTATTCAAAACCTAATTATTATTAATAATTATTATTCAAAGTCTAATGAGATCATAATTTTAAAATAATTAATTTTTTTTATAGATTTTAAAATAAGTTAAGCTCAACTGAAACACAAAGCGAATATTATGTGAATGTACTATAAGAAGGAAAAAGTTTAGTACACTTCTGTATCGTATCCGTAAATATCACTAAATGGTATTAAACATATCAGATCAGATTTAGAAAATAATAAAAAAAGTTTTGATAAAAAAATTAAGTGCCTATTGAAATGTTGAAAATGACAATTTTATTTAGTTAGATTTTCTTATTGTGTTCTGAACTAAAGCCTGTTTACAAATTTAGGTAGCTTTTTACTGTAAACAGTAATTAATGCACGACGAAGTCCTTACTCGGTTAAAATATAAGAGACGACTTATCAATAACTTTACATCTTGCCAGTTGCAAACGTGAGCTCTTTTAGGGTTGTCACCTTGAAGGACACTTTTGGAAATGTCAATTTATTTACTCATTGATTAATGATGACTATGAGAAATTAATAATTATTATCGCGATTAATCACTACAAGTAATACAAGGCTTTGTGCAAGTGACAATTCATATATTTATTTGGCTTGAACACATTACTGGCACGAATTTAGAAAACCTCATGAATTGGGGTTTAGCTAGTAGAAAGTACAGTAGTTACTATACTGCTGTATAGAGACTAAAGCGAACAAGTCAAACGAAGTAACAAGTACAACTGAAAGGTTTGCTTAATATGATCTTCGAGGTATGGAAGCGTTGAAAAATTTTGTGGTATTTAATAAGAAATATATAAAATATATTTTATTTGAGACTCATTTAAGTCACAGAAATTACTTAAATCGCTTCATTGTTTACTACTGACACAAGTTGATAGGCTTTTAATTCTCCATTCGTTGTAGCATAATATAGATATAACATAAACTAATAATAAAAATTTAAAGTGATGACAGCCCTATACTATGTAGGAGTACTAGCAATAAACGAACTGAAACCCATTCTATTTTATAGTCAAGAGTTTCTTCCTAGTCAGCACAGCGTTGTTTAGTTTCCTTCTTAGTGACAACTAATTATTAGACCTAGAAATTTAGTTATATAAGACTAATCCTTCAAGTATCCAGTAACAAAGTTGTACTTCTTTCTTTATAATTGTTCCAATTAAGTTCTGTATCACATAAGTATTTATATGACAAAAAGGAATTCAATTTTTTTTAACAACACGATTTTTTAATACTTTCATGTTTATTTATATTTTTCATTTTCTTAACCTGTTTCAAAAGGTTGATCGGGAAATATATATATTTCTTTGGTTAAAGCAATTATTAAGGATTTAATTAAGATTGAAAACGCATAACTCACCATAATGAAAAATCGATCATTGGAATTTGTTTAAACAAATTATGTTATGTTAATATGTTAATGTTATGACATTGATTGTTAAAATAATTCATAAGACAATGATGAATGGTAGGGGACCGCTTATAAAAACAGGACTACCAGTTAATGGCATGTTTCTTTCAGAAAATATTTTCTTTCGTTTTATAAACAATACATTTTTACAATCTAGGTATTTTTCTACATTTTTTGTGTTCATTTCTTGTTTCATAAAAATATATATTTTTTCGAAACGTACCACAGTGTAAATTATTTAACACTTTAATCGGTAAAAGAAAATACTGTGCGGAAACTTGTGTTCACCATTATCTTCAGAGGTTTGCGAAATCTGCCAGTCCGCACTCGGCCAGCATGGTGGAGCATGGTGCGTACTTCTGTCATTGTGGGAGTAACCCGAGCCCAGCAATGGGAAAGTTTTGAGTCGTCGTTTGAACATTGGTCTTTGGTTTCTAATTATATGCTCATTTTAAATTAGTTTTCACTTTCTTCGGTTAAATCATCTAGAGGAAACCTAAATAATCACTCCACAAAGTTGTCAAATGTGTGTGGAAACTACCAACCAGCATTGACCAGTGTGGTGAATTATGGATTTATTCCCACGTTGTAAGAGACGTTGTAAGAGAGAGAGATGGGTTGTCATGAACGTCATAATCTAACTTAGTATTTAACGACTTAATAAGGTAAGATAATTGATATATGAAACAAAGATTGGTTGTTATATACCTATGTTGTTATATACCTTAATTTACTGTCTCAGTAAATTTAAATATTAAAAGTAAAAGCAATGTTTAAGGAGTTTCCGAGGCATTTCAAATACTATTTGTATCCAGCAATAAAAAATAAGAAATGATTTTACATGAAAATCTGTCTTCATAGATAAGAATTTGCCATAAGACATTTTTGATAAATTGTTATCAAACAAGTATCACGCAGATTGCCTACCATCGAATAATAACCTATATATGATAGTAGATAACCATAATAGGAATAGTAGATTATTTTTTAATAATGGAATTTGTAACCACGTACTGTTTTTTCATGTTCTTAAATAAAACTATTCACTTTTTATTTCGTTTCGATAATTAATAATACTTATTTACAATATTACTCTGTTAGAAGTGAATTTCCTAGTGAAGTAACATAATTTAATGAAATATAAAAAAACTCGACATAAATTATACATAATAAAAACAATTCATCTCCTATTTCGCATCGTCAAAGGTGGTATTTTCTTCAAATTTAAATGGGGTCATACTCTCTCAAACAATAGAGCAGTTTTCCAAATTTGTTAATAAATGACGGTGTTCTGAGGTAACAATTCTAAAACATAAATTCAAAAGAAATGAGAACCTCCACATTTTATGAAGCCGGCTACAACATAAAACCGCAATAAAATAGCAAAAGAGCGTATTTATGTTCCAGAGACACGTAATTAGCATTTTATATGTCCCTCCAGCATCAAGCCGCAGGAACTGTGCCGTGTCGTGCCACTGTTATCGTCAACGAAGCTGGAACAAGGAAGGCTACATTATCAGGGCAAGTGTGTTCATTGAACCCATTTTCATACTACACAGGTCACGATCGCTTATCGGCTGATGTGAGAATTTTCTTGGAAACATTTGCTACGATTTTAGAAAAATATAACAAAAGGAAACGACTATTGTTCCAACATCTTAAACCCGTGAAAAACATACCAAATAACTTTTTTCCATTGGTAATTTATTTATCAATTGATTATCTTAATCATTGTTTAATACCAAAAATGTTTTAACATTATCTGCTTAATCATTGACATATTCGCATTTGGTTACAAAAAATTATAAGTTGGTCATATTATGCAGATACATGTACGGCTCTTACATAACCTCATTCATTTTTGAAAAGCTTCATAAAAACTGAATGCTTGCGTATGCTTCGATATAATGTTTTACTTGAAACCATGATTGTGATGCCTCTTCAACTTCATAACTGTATCCCATTTAACTCTTCTTTGAGTCTTTTATAATATATAATTATAACAAATTAAACAATTGTTGGAAGAACTGCGTGGGTACGTATTTCCTATTATGTATTAAAAATAAAAAAACAACTTATCGTGGCAAAGAAAATGAATAAATTTATTCCATTAAACCTATATCTAAGGCACATTAAACGTTACTGAATAGCTAATGTTAACAGGATGATAAATATTTAGTTCATAACAAATAAAATGCTACAATACAAAAGTATTACCATAGAACACTAGTATTCATGAATTTATTTGAGACAAAGTACACTGTTAGCTGTCTTCCTAATGTTAGTCGGTAATGTTTGTCCCTTTATAACTAACTTTATAATAATAATAATTTAAATTGGACAATAATGCAAATACAATATTTATGGTTTACTCTTGACATAAATATTATAATACAGTAATACATAATAATGCATAACATAACACTTATCTTAATATTTGTATACCATAATAACTGTACAGTAAGAGCAACTATTTCTTTTTACGTCTTTTTACGACCTTACTCAACGAATATATATTTTTTTACATAAAATTAGTTGATGCTTGACAAGAATCCCACCTGATGGTAAGTGGTGATGATGTCTAAGATGTTGAACGTAGTAACTTAATAATAATACTTAGTAACGTAATAAACCTATTCTCCCTCCTCTTGAAGACTCCCAAGCGAAATTTGATTTGATTATTTTTTACACGGTCACCGAAAATCGAACTTGGGACCCTTTGCCTGTCAGGCAGGACCTCTACCAACGAAGCTAGTTCGTCTACATGTAATATATTTTAATTCCTCGCATCCCGCACCATCTTTCGTCTGCGCATATTTGAAATACTTTCTCAAAATATTTCTAAATTCGAAATCGTTCCTAGCCTTATCTTACGCTATATAGATGTTAGCCTCGATGTAAAATTCTTCGTCTGCATTCCTTTGATATAGCTACTTGCGAACTAATACATGAAATCGTTTATTATCCTTAAGTTAACGTTAATTTTTTACTCTCAGGTAATAACAAAAATCACGAAATATTCTCACTAGAGTAACAATGAAAGGGTGCCATGGATAATAATTTTTAAGGTTGAAAATGCTACTTCGTTTATTTGTTTTGAAGTATAAAACGCTTGATTTATTCAAGGCTATAAAAGAAAAAAATGCGGTCTGTCATGGCGTGATTTGATATCGCGTGAGTGTTTTGGTACAGCACAGTGTGTCCAATTTTTTCCAACTTATACGATATTTGTATTGCACAGATCAAATTTTATTTAAAATTTCATTTTCAATAGGTTGGTTTTGTTAAGCTGTTGTTATTATTTTTTTTGGTAAATTTGATTTGTTTCTGAAATATATAGATATATTTGAATTATTTCTGTAGAAGTTATTTTTCAACTATGTAGTAAGTTCGTGATTTTATGCTCAAAAATAAGGCATCAAAAAATTGATAGAATCGCTTTTTTTGTTTACATAAATTTTGTGCTCATAGATGGAGCTGTAACAGCACTGATTAAACCAATTTGAAGGACAATTTAGGCCTCTCATATATCTTGTCTGACTGTTACGCATATTCTGGTTTGCCTTAGGTAAGACAACAAACGCACAAGAGTAGGTCTTGGAGAGCATTCATGCTTTAATATGAATTCTGAACGAAAATATTCTCCTAAGTTTGTAAATAACGTTCATAATCCAATTTATTTATAACACATTCTTGATACAAACCTTGGATATCATTGTCAGAGTAATATTACATTCTTAAACATATCATCGATTTTTATTTAGCCATCGTACTTCCAGAATCGATTACGGGCCTCTACTACCGTACTTAGTTTATCATTTTAATCGTCGATAACTCACTGCACGACTCGGGTGATTCCAGATAAAATCGACGGACGGAAGCTGGACGGAAAATAAAGTATGTAGTATTACGTAGTATCTATACTGTGGTAACACAACGGAATCGATATTATAATAGGACAATGTAATTGGACAGATCGCGTGCTCGGAAATGACTCAGCAATCCGACTATAAATTTATTTGAAGCGTTTACTATCTAATGACTGATGTCAATTTTAACGTTCGACCGAATGAAGCAACTTCAGGCGCGGTACCTAATTATTATTATTATTGCAAATATATTTCCGTGTTTTGAAGCATTTTAATATATTATCAAATGATTCAGTTTTTCACACACATATATACTAACAAACGCTCTATCGATTATAATCGATATCCGCAAAACATATTCGAAAACATTAACATCTTTCTATATTTCTCACAGTGATCATCATGTGTAAAATACAATCCGTAGTTGAGTATAAATATTGTTAGTTGAAACATGATAATGTGGCACATATATTATAGTATATGTAGAAGTCTTTGTGTTAATTCTGTCAAGTTTCTACGACATGGTATGGCGTGTTTTTTGAAAGCAAGAATATATAATTGCTACTTATTTTTACGTTATAATCTCTTTGCTGGCAAACTCTATTTACATAAACTGTATTAGAAGAATACTAACTTATAGTGCGAAACGCTGAATAAGAAATTGTTGTTAATTTGAATGTAATGTAACTTTACACTCAGAAAAAACATTAAGAGCTACAGTGTCAGATGTCAACAAGTACATGACCCCAGTCCTGATGCGAACGCATTGATCCTGACGGCAAAAAAAATAAAACATGAACAAGGTTTAACAAATCGGCAATCGTCTTGTTCAAATCTTGATTTAAGATTCAGACTGAACATTAATATTTAATAAACCCGAATAATTATTAACAGATACAAATATATAGAAGAATAAATCACTTTTTCATCATGAGCGGTGGTAACAAGACTTGACTCTTAATTCAATTACAAAATCAAAATTTGAGAAGGCATATGAAAAGGAACATATAGATGTCGGAACCAGATATATTATTTATAATTCGATTAGGGCGCTTTTCTATAATTACATAAACTGTATACACATGTATTTTGGACGTTCCGGATGGTGTATCCTTCATTAAACACGTGAAATGTTTAAAAACAAACTAAATAGGTAATGTTTAAAATAACATGAATATTATTATTTCCCATTACAGGACGATCACAAAAACCGTTACTTTTTCAGTCACACGCGACCGAACTTTCAAACAAAGACCGTTGAGTATTTTTTTGTTCCCAAGACTTCACATCCCATAGGACACAGCCTAGTTGTCAGAGCCCCAGGTCGGTCACGGCTACTGCGCCGTTCCAGTTGGTGGTCAGGGAATTTTAAAGAGATTTTTTCGTTACTAACCGAGCTTGTAGCTTGTTTAACTGACTATGAGGGATAAGTTTTTTACTGGCGTGTCAGATAAAGGATTGATCAAACGTGATTTGTTACATAGGTTTTCTGTATCTGTCGCTAATTGTAGGTATGCACACCATTCTGTGCAAAAATCTACTTTCTTCTCAGGCGACATAACAATGTTACGTGGTTTATTAAAATTATTACAAAGTATCCAATTACATTTGTTTTTTTTTTGTATTATACTTTTTCATAATAATGATATACTTAATGACAAGAATTAATTCGTTAAGTGTTGTGGTAATCGTATATGACATAATTGATGGCGAACGACGCACGAAAATTTTTCTTAGAGATCAGAAATTGGCTGAAGTAGATGAAGAAACCAAAAATATAAGAAGGCAGATGGCATTAGTTAGAAGAGCTAAACAGAGGACTGAAAGTAACATCTTTAGCCTTTGTTCTATGACATTAATGAACAGCAACTTGAGACACAGACTACATCTATCATATACAAGCACTATAAAAGGAAATTGTATGCAAAAAATCATATAGATAAACACAATACAACCCTCGAAACGCTACTCCGTCAAAGAATCTTCTAATCTATACCATGATTCATTTCAATCAAGTTGAAACTTGTCGAAGAGTATTTAGGATGATGCTTGTTTTGCTTATGAGTCATTGTGGTCAGAGGGAGTGGTCAACCTTAAGGCAAGCACCTCAAATAAGCCAACATTAGGTCATCAGCTGTTTGCCCCAACACAGCACACATTGAATAATCAGTGCTCATACCACTGAATGATGTAATAATGCCTACATTTAAATTTTAAGTCAATAACGTTCCGAATAGTTGAAGCTATCAAAGGTACGTAGAAACACTTAAACGTATTAATTGAGTATAATTGCCATAATAAATTTAGTTAAATCGATTCCTGTCGAATCTATATGGGGTTTTTAATAGAAATAGATAGTGACGCATATGGACTTTAAGTGGTATGAAGCTTTTTTGTAAAAACTGCAAATCATGTTCACTTGTATTCAGTGGCATTAGAGAATTTAAATTGTATGTCATATACTTAACATTTGAGTTAATGCCCGTACTATGTTGGCTAAAAATTTTATATTTATGATATAAATGCATGTCGAATGTTAAGTTATCGTCAACTAATTATACTACTTATATTATTCCGGCCAACCACAAGCAACATTAACGATTGGCCTTAAAGATTCAGCGTAACTTTTAACATTTGCAAATCTGACAATCCAGCTCAATAGCTATCTATGCAATAAATGGTCCTTCGAGCAGAATTTTAGTTAAAAGGAAACTTTAAGTTGATAGGACATGACAGGAATTGCCTAAGGCATGACAATATATCAGCCATACACCTTATCGACATATGAGTACATATCGAATTTTATTTAACCTATAAATTTAACTATGGCTATAATACCAAGGTAATTTATTTGTTGACGTTATCTGACGTAACCTATTTATGATACCATACATTGCGTAAATACTGAAAAAAAAAAATATATAGCTGGTTTATATATAATGCAGACCTTAATATTAATATTAAGACTAATACTTATGTCACATGCGACTTATTCTAATTTTAGTGAACTTGCTTCAAGGAACTTTTGTAGGGAGACTTTCAAATGAAGGTGGGCTGCAGTTCTGTTTGAAGTTGGTTAAAGATTTCCTAGAACTTAACAAAGTGCGTGTCTAATAAAACTTTGATGGCTAAACACAGTGCTCCTCTAATAAACGCTACTAAATAACAAACTAAAACATAGATTATAAACACTCTGTAATAAAAACTAATGTATTAGAGACATTAGCGTGTCAATAGATAAGCTTAATTATTCGTAACTTAAATAATACGTATGCCATGAAACCAAGCTAACTAAATTACAGTGCTTGTTGCATTAGGAATGAATTTTATTAGTCAACGTTAGTCACGCCAGACTACATGACGACAGAGCATTTAATAAACAAATTCGATTTGATTCGTCCGAGTTATTTGCCGTAGGTACGTACCACTATGGACTGCATATCTGAGATAGCTATCAAATCAAACATGTTTATTTGTATAATGGGTGTGACAAGTTGACCCAAATCACCTTCAGCCTTAGTGACCGAGATAGCGAAATATTTCAATGTTTGTTGCCAAATCGAGTACCTACCTGACAAGTTTGGAATATTCATGGGTATGTATCTGTATCTATTTGTAACAAAGAAGTAACAAAAATTTTTGTGGTGTACCATCCGTAAGTTCGGTACCTTATAGTATATAATACTTCTGTAAGTATTATATAACTCAGTGATGAGTTTAATGATCAACGGTGGGTTATGTTAATACGCCGTGCCTAAGTATGAGGTAATCAGTAATGACAAATTATTTGGTGATCTGAATAGCATCGCGATCATAAAAAACTGGTCGATAGACTCATCTGAAGTGTTTTTCCGTGAGTTTAATGACTCAATAATTTTATTGTTTCAAGACTGATTCGTTTCAGTTCAGACGACCTTGTAACCCAGGAAGCAACCCTGTCCCTGGTTCTATTTCCGACCGGGTTAGATATTGATAAATGTTAGTTTTCGGCTCAAGGGTGTTTGCTTGTCATATCTATGTAAATCTATACTACTCGCAACATAGGGAATTCTAATATGACAATGTGACTGTGTGAAAGTTTTATTTTAGTATTCCCGATTGACACTAGGAATATGCATAAATCCTCAAATTGAATTGTATGACCTTCTGAATATTTTTAATTCATACTACTGTATCAGAATGATATATTTTATTGGTTCAATGACTTACAATTTCTCGAGTTCAAAATGTTCGTAGCAAAAAATTTGAACTAGTTGATTATAGCGATCTGTACGCGGCCACGGCTTGCGACTGTGGCACTAAACTAATAGCAACTATTTTCTTTGCAGGTGTCCTGAGGAAGAAATTTTCATTGATTAAAAGTAAATGAAGTCACGAAGAACTCTGTTCGAAATTTGATATATTGCTGCTATAATACACACGCATTCAAAATATATATATAAGAGTAAATAGATTAATTTAAATTAGAGTGTATTTAATTTATTATGACATTGAATGAAAGAAAGAAAGAAAGAAAGAAATTTTTTATTTCGTAATTATTAATAGAAGACTAAGAATAACACAGGAGGTATGT
>DWPT01005368.1:0-12285 GCA_018251895.1 Agathymus mariae mariae
CCTTAGGCTGGCAACAAATCGAAGGTCATTTTGGCGTAAAAGTCCTTCGTGACTTCAGTGACGGCGGTTCCTTACCAGATAAGTCAGTTACTCATTAATCCATTATTGATATAAAAACTTTTAGCAAGTAAATAACACAAAATAACTAGTCCTCATGGACATAGCTTCTCATGCATATTATTGATGACGAGTTCGTGAAAATATACAACTCAATCTGATTTGCGTTCACGCCATTTTGAATATCAAATGAACCAATCGTACATTTGCAACGAATGCGACGTTCGGTCGGAATATTTCAAAAATGGAATTGAGTATGAAATAGTATCGAAATAGAGTAGCTACGTGACCACACAATAATGTGAATTATTATATTGGAAAAAATTATTCGATATAAATCGAGTGTAGATAGATGGTCGAAAAGTATTTCTTTTGCTATTATAAAGCGTATCTTATGCATAACCGGTCATTAAAGTCCTATTAAGATTCTAATATTTTCATGTTTTTTCATTGGTAATTTCAATGGCTTTAATACATTACCGGCTCAGTGTACGGGGATCTCCCCTCATAATTGAGGATTCAATACTTTTAGCGACTTAACTGTGATTAGTATGAATGCAACTACTCTTAGAACATTTTTTTTTTCCTTGGGTGCACAAAACTCATTTAAAGTATTCTGTTTGTATTTTTTTTTATCTCCAAATTGTGTATTCGTAGTAAATTATGGTCGTTGATTAAGGTCATAATTTTTTTCCAAACATCACAAATTATTTTTAATCATAGTTTTAATATTAAAATGATGATCATCAGCTGCAATACATTCACCCCTAAAATCGTTCGGGTTTTAATCTTGCAAACGAATTTTGAAATAAATGAAAGCTTGTTACGATGAAAAAAAATCTGCAAAAGCCTGCGTACCTGACAGTTCTCAGATCTGATGATAGGATGAATTGAATTTTGGCTTCTCTCTTATTCTGAGGAGAGCCGAACCCAACATAGATCATCATTTGCGTCATCGTTGCGCACTCTCAACGAGGTAGCTGGTTGTTTAGATATTTTTAGTTGTACATTGATTACAACACTTGTAGCAAAACCAATGTTAGAATTTTCCTTAAAACCCCGTAATCCACTGTTACCACACTACGTATGTAGCATTTGGAAAACAAAAAAGTACATTTAGCTGAAATGAAAATCTGACATACCCGTGGCAAAGTAAATATTGTTTCGAAATTAACGTAGTTCAAATAGAAAACCGATGAAGTGTACTGCAATATTTACCATTTGTTAAAGGGCAAAAGCTTTTGCAGTCGTTCTGTTTACATATGCAGGGTTTTTGTATGAGACTCCTATAGCTATATATATATATATATATTTATTACCACCGAAATAGGCGCTCATGTTGTATATTGTACCGATATCGATTGAGTTTGATGGACCATGATCACGGTGAGACTGAGGGGGAAGCTCGTGGCAATCACTAGACGCAGATGAGCGGAACATAACAACTTCACTTACTCTACTTCTGCTTATCACATCACGATATACGACACCGAAGGCATCGTTAGGTATTACATTGTATGTAGTATATATTGTAGTTCAAAGGATAAACCAGCAGCGAGTCCCGCCGGTTACTTGTCGATGGGCTCTAGGAAAGATAACAATCGCTAATGGAAGATTTAAATGACAGCTGTTTTAATTCCGATTATAGTGTTCGAAGACTATTTCAAACGAAAATATACTAGCTTTATCTACTAAGCAAAATTAATATCATCTTAATACCTATGTTTACATTAAAGGAAGCCAATTTCAGGGACCCGTATATTCGATGAAATTACGCTATTTCATGAAAATCCTAATGATAACAGGAAATATAAAATCCTGAATTTTTTTACATTGGGAACAATATTTCACACAAATCCGATTATTAATTCTTCTTCTTTAATAAACTCCTACTTATTCTCCATCATCAACCACATAGTATGTAAAAACCTTAACGTGTAACTTTAAGTTTATCGTGAAAGTTTTTCAGTAAATATGACAAATAAACCAAAAAGCTTAGTCGTTTCTACTTTTATTTCGACCATCCGTACTCCCGAGAGACTATTGTTATGGTGAAGTTAGAGTTGTCTTACGCTAGAAGCGTTTTGCACTTAGTAACTTTATTCCCAAAGAAATATTAACTTCATAACATGCTTGAACATTAAATAAAGTTGGGCATATTTTAAGAAAATATTCTCTTATGTTATAAAAGATTAAAATGAACAAAAAATTGAATCAACTCTGATATATATATATATATATATATTTTTAATCTTAATTCACACTCACAACTCGCACTAGGATTCCCTATTTTGCGGGTGGCATAGACATACACAAATATGATATTTAAAACATCCATGACGTGAAAATATGCTTTTATCTGAAAGAGAGGATGCTCTTTTAGGATTGGACACGCACTAGACCATGTTCACTGTCTGTCTGTGTGTTTTCGTATTATAATAACAACCGGTCTGTGTATGGAGCAATAACGTAGAATCATAATAATTATACTGATCTCACTATACTTACTCAAAGGACCAGTTATATAAAATATGAATGTCATGAGTACCTGTTATAATGGAAATATTTTGTGTCCACTGTGATACAACTTTAGGAATAAAGTTGTATCACATTAGGATTGGGCCGTTTTTATATAATGATAATAAAACACACACATTGTTGCAACTATGATTTCACTACTAAAAGGAAACCTAATTTATGCACATTGTACCTACAGAATATAGATTCACCACCATAATAGCAGAGAAGAGAGAAAAAAGAATTGTGTGCTCATACTTAATACAAGATAAACGAAAACAAATTGCCAGCCAATAGTAAAAAAAATTAACAATATTACAAATTATTTTTATGTGTATTTGGTATTTAACAATGTCTTACATATTTAGACAGTGCGAGTAACCCGCTCTCGCTTCACTTCAGCAAACCTGCATCTTACATTTAGAAACAACAATCGCATTGGTATTTCTAATGTTATGAATTAGAAACATTAATTTATTGTAATAGCTGCAGCCAGGCAGTGAGAATTTTATTTTTTTGATTGCCCTCTTTACAATATGTCCATATTAACTTTTATTTCTTATACTGAGGTAACATATCCAAGTCATGGGATTAAAAGTATCATAAATTTTAACCCACAATATAAGTTACAAACATTATAAGAATCATCTAAATCTATTCAATGGTTTTAGTGCCAGACATGGCCAGGCAGAGAGACAAACAAGCTGAAATACAAACACACGTGCAGACATGACTGAAAATACAAAAAAAATGTCTTGACCTCTATATCAATATCACATCATAAAATATTACATGTACAAATAAAACTGCGTTACAGTTATATTATGAGTATAGATATAAATTAACACACTCATACACTCATGGACTAAAATTCCATATTGCTAGTCACGTAGTACATAATAAAGACATCAGTAACCGGAGAACAACATTTATCTTTTCAACGTATAAATCGAGATCACCGAACGGGTTGACTTTCGTCCTAGCCAACATGGCGTCGGTATTCCCTGATTCAGTGGATCTCTGTGGGCGTTGGTTGCCACTTTTCATTAGATGCACTCATAACACATCTGTTCGTTAGTCGGTTATTGAGAGAAAAATAATATGATAATACGAGTCTCTTTAAAAGCATTCTAATGTGAGTGTTGCTCTCATATACATATATGCATATAACAATAATGATCAGTTACCAAAATACCTGAACTTAACTATGAACAAAACATTTAGTAAAGCAGTTTGGCATCAGGGTACTTGTACTTGTTACTGACATTTCCTTTGTTACATGGATTGTTATTATATAGTCCAGTGTTCCTGTCTACAATTATAATCGAATGAATTTGCGTTTGTGCGCGCCAACGCAAAAAAGCTTAAGATTTCAGAAACACGTATAAAGTTTATACAAAAGAACCAATATAGACCAACTTTTAACTCCCAGTACGAGAAAACTGCTAGAATGAGTCAAGAATATATAATATTTAGAAGGATCCTAAGAGGTGTTATACACGAATTACGTAGCTTTAATGTCATGAAAATATATAATTTGAATTTCGTATTCGCCACGGACCCACTGAATAACACCGCTAGCAAAGTTAAATGAAATTTACATTTCATTGCGATACTAGTCTGTCTTAGCGCAGTGTTCCTACGTTGAAAATGTTATCTTTATACAACACTGTCAAATGGGTTTTATACCATCAATTAAAATAACACGCTCAGTAAACAATTCCAGAAAGTTCGCCAACTTTAAATAACTTGAAACTTTCCAAGTTTCAGTAATTCAGATGTGATATAACAGTTTGGTATCATTTTATTGTTTTGATTATGGAGTCAAGAGACGTCGAATTCTTCAAACACGACTAGCGAATTCATCGTCTAGGTTTTTATTTGATAAATATTTATTATTCGGTTGCAAACTTTTTAAAGACAATAAGAGTAATCTTCGAAATGGAAATTTAAAAAAAAAAAATCTGCGTCTAATAATGGACGGGCTTTTAACGAAGAAATTTCAAACAACCTAATCTCATCCTAACAATTTCAAAGACAATATAGCCTCGCGCTTTTGGGCTAAATATTTACCGTCCTCTACTTTGTGTCTCTGTAAATTATGAGCAAAATTTTTGTTGAGTACGCGTTAAATTATACAATGTAGGAAGCGTAGGTACTATGCGGGAGTATTTGCGCGCTCGCTGAAACATTATTTCATAAGCTCCCGGCGAGAGAGCGAGCTCCGTGAGCTCTCATGTTTTTACATGAAGCCAGCGATTGAAATGTAAATTGGATTTGAATTGGTCGGCAAACCAGTATATTACCAAAAAGTACGAAGGAAAAACGTCGAAGGTCTCATCAGCTGCGGTAGATTGCAGTAGCGTTTTGCAATTAAACATATTTGAAGCGATTTTTCACTTGTAAATAATACGCACAAATGTATACTATTATTAATATTTCAAAACATTGCCACTAACTCTTTTACGATAACTTCTGATAAGAGATGAAATCATAGGATACTATAGTCGTAACAAACGCTCGTAGCAGTCGATGCCTACCATAAGCGATTGCCCAATTTAAGCAACTTTGAACACAGTTCGTTGTTGAATGAATGAACGCTATTGGATAGTAAACCACTAATCTTTTGAAACTATATTTGTAATAAGCGACCTCTTACAATGAAGTGTAGTCATTTCCTTTTTAAGCTCATGAATGTTGATCTATAAGAGAAATATTTCTTTGTAACTATTCCGTAAAAGATTAAGTGGATAGTTTTAAGAGCGTATTCAAGACAGCGTCGCTACGGTAACTTGTACAATCTCATAACGGCATTGTTGCCGCCCTGGCGATGGTCCAGCTTCCACAATTGCGCTAGCCGACAACGTTCCAAGACCGTGAACACTTGTATCTACGGTGTAAAATAGTTTATAAACTTTTGTTGTTCATGTGCTAGAGGAGGTGGATGGTAACAGAATGTGAAATCTCGTGAGATTCCAAACTTCAAACTGGAAACTTTTTGCACGTAGATAATGTAACTACAAAATTATAACTACGATGAAAAATTTATGTTACTTGTTTCATTCAAGTGAAAAAAAGTTTGTGGAAAAGCTTATTATGTTTTAATTAGATTATAAGTTTACCGGTAACTACAATATGTCAATTAAATCTGTACAACATATTTATATGCCTGAAATACATGTCAACAAACGGCGCTACATCACGGTTTTCAAGTTTACAATGCAGCTAAAATATAGTTAAAGTCCGGAAACAGAACAATCAAAAAACAACCGCTCTTCAGGCTTGATCAATCAGTATTACCAACACAGCCAATCACTATTGCGTAACAATTAATACGTTTCACTCAATTACTACTATTTATATTTTACAGCTGATGCTAATGATGTTCGCTGATATTATATTTCTAACAAGGACCTACTATTCAAAGAAAAGCGTTTATTAGTTTCTAGATAATATTTATTTAAGTATAGAACATTCCTCTCGTCTGTTATAACTATAATGAGCCAATTATGTTAATTATAAAACCACTTATTATGAATTCTGCAATAGAAACGTAAAAAGAAATTCAATATTTCTTATATTCATTTAATGTAACTTAAAATTTACAAAAGAGTCATAATTGCTAGCAGTTAGAAACAAAAATGTTCGTGTGAATTAAACACAATGTGAGAAAGTAGCGGATTACAATTTATCATTCACTTGTAAAGCTGGAATGAGATGCAGTTCCCAGTACAGGGTCGCAATTTGAACCGGACCGTATTGTGAAACACTTGTTTTAAATTTCGTTTCATGTCAAACATTGCTTACTTAAGACTCGGAATTACTATCCGTGCCAAACGTCGAGTTACCATGAATTTGTACATACATTATTACGGGTTACTGTTGGTAAATAAAATTTGAATCCTTTCTCGGAAATGAATTTAATTCCGTACACATACATGGTTTGCAATAAAATGGTTGAAAATTAATTACGCCAGGAGAGCTTTTCTTTAACGTTTAGTGGGACTCTGCCAAAACCCGGCCTCGGCTATCTCAGGGATACACATAAACAGTGCGTCTTCGAAAAGGGCGTTTCTCGTAGGCTAACACAATAAATAATGTAACTATATACTTTGTTCTGCCCTTTCCATGAAACTGAGAACAAGTCTTACATTTATAAAAAAATAATAAAACTTACCCCTTTCTTTACATTCTAAACACAATAATCAATCACATTATCCCAATAATAAATCGCAACAAACACGTCTTCACGCAAGCACATTGACCCTCAATGTCCTCTATTCAAAACACTTTTAAAATCAAATCAAAAGTAACAACCATAAAGAAACAAAATTAATCGACTCGCCAGGCGTTGAACTCGCTTGTCACCGTTCTTTGCTCCTTTTTTCTATTCTTACGCCACCGATGCTTATTCATAAGATGCGAATTTTCTTAGATTACGCTGCAGAGTATTGAAAGTAACTATTTTTAAATATTACCCACTTTGTGTCAATATAATGTACTAACATAATAACATGTGCCACTGCACCAATTCAAATGTTGGACACTTTTTCATGTCTCAAAGATCATTCGAAATAACATTTTTACTTACCGAATACCCAGACAAGTACTCTAGAGGGACTTGTTTTATGTAGCGAAATTGACTTGTACATTTTACCTGGCATTCGCAGTCGAGTGTGCTCCAGAAAATCCCAATTCGACTGTCTCGTAATGCAATTCATACATGAGTTCTGAGTAATTTAAATATTAAAATTCAAAACGTAAACTGAAAGTTTGGCCACTAATACTCCTCAGAAAGGACTTATTTTTAGTAATGTTTAATGCCAGTTTATGCCAAATTCTCTTTCTAATTCTATACGTATTCTTACATTCTTGATGATTAGGCTTGATGTAATACTAAAATTGGATGTAGCTACAGGGGCGATTCTCTAAAACTCTCTTTGTGCATAAGAAATATCTCAATTGGCTATTAGAGCAGTATATTGCGAAACATTAAAGTTTAATGATCATATAAAAAAATATCATCATTTCATGATATTGTCAAGTATAACCTTGAATATATCATTAAAATATCTGCATTATACACTGCCTTAGGCGGTAATGTAATGAACGTATTAGTAATGCCTTTGGTTTAACTAATATCTATGGCTAACGGTGACCACTTACCATTAGGTGTCTCGTCTGCTCGTTAAGATAATGTCCCATAATGGTAAAAACATTAATATTGCTACAATATAATATGTTATTTTATGAAAGGCACCATAGTTTGATAATTGAATCATGTTGTTAATTCGTTGAATGGATCACTTTATTACAAAACTGTTTATATAATATAATATGGAAAACGTAAATATATATATATAAAACACTCCGTCATACAAGTAATAGTTATATTAACTAATAATTAAAAACATATCGTTGTGCCAAAACAAATAAATTATCTAAATATGAAATATAATAACTCGATCAGTCAAGTCATTCAGAAATAGCACGGTCACCAAATGACGTCATACCTGACTGAATACTCATATGTAACTATTTTAACTAATCCTGTTTTTATTGCATGTTTTGCCAGAAATTAATCATGGTCATTACTCAATTACGATATATATCAACTTTACGATGATTGAAATAACAAAAAAAACGTAGTAAAATGTTTTTAAATATTACGACGTATTGCTTTAGACATTCAATTTGAAAAATATTTTTATGAAAACACATTTCAATTAACGTTGGTAGAATGTCATTTCATTGAACGAAAACTGCTTGGATATTCCACGTGGACGAGGCAGCCGGCATTCCTTAGTTTTAGAATACATTTATATCGGAATTCAATAAAGTTTTATTCTTTTGACGTCCATTTTAGTTTTCCGTTGAAGTTCTTTGTTTCATTGCTACATCCAGCTAGGAAGTTGTGTTTATTCTCAAACTGTGTTCACTTCTATTGACTTTATAGCAGTGTGTCCACTCTGTGTAAGTTCAAATTGAAATGAAGTTCTACAATTCCGAATGAGAATATTTTACTTTTGTCTCGTGTGGTTTACAGTTTGGTATCACAGTGCCATATCATAAATTAATATTTATGATGGCTCCGTACAGAATAAAGATGATTTAATTTTGCTGTGTAACATTTGATCTAATCAACTTAAGCCCTATGTATACGGTTACATCAATTCTCTTAATGTCATATACATAGTGCATATATAAGGAAGTTACATAACCGTCTATATATTTATAAAAATAATGGCTTATCAAATAAAAAGTTCATACCATTCCTTATCATCACAACGTTGAAACCCAGTGTTGCCAACTTTGAAGCGACACTTTGTTACAATTTCACAACACGCGACAAACTAATTCAAAAATCCTAACTACTAGGAACACTTGCAAGTCTGAACCAACTATGAGCATGTTATAATTAAATTGGTACGTCATTCTGTAAGCCTCGGTTAAGTTCAAAATTATAATGTGCCGTTAGTTACAAGTTGGCCCCCGTCGTATAATAAGCTATTTACCGTGAAATTTGTGTATGTCTTCCAACGAATATATGTAACTAATAAGGAAATTTCACGCATAGTGGCAGACTTCACGGTCATTTATGAATTAATTATTGAGCCTGTTGCTTATTGTGCATGCAATTCCGCTAGGGACGTCATAAATTTTAACTTTTTGAAAATAATAGAAGTCATTCAAATCAGGTTTTTACATACGCATTTGAAAAGTTAATTGTATTTACAAGCTATATTCCAACTTATTGTGCATTGATTGGTGTAATTTGTGATTGATGGCGTAGTGTCACCGTTTTGACAATCTTACAAACAAACAAAAAATTAGGTTATTTATTTATTTATTTATTAAATATGTATTTATGGCTTTTACTAACATAAAATATTTTTACTAACGAGACGCAAAGTCATTTGGTTACGTTTGAAGTCAATATGCTCTACACATTACAATAAGCGCACCTGCTATCGTACATTATACGACACGACAGTTAGTTAATTATCCATTAGTGTATTCGACAGTATCATTTAGCTGTTATTCAATTGAATTAATCACAAAGCTCATTGTGGAGTCGCATTTATTCGGACACTGTAGCTTAATTAAAATATTTTAACATAAATCATTATGTGAAAATTATGATTTAAGAAAAAAATATTACATATAAAATTTCGTGAGTTTTGCAATGATAAAATATGGAAACTCTCCAAAGTACTTGAAAACATCCTATTGTAACTTTTATATTTAGTTTCATATCCTTATTCATGATAAGTATGTTGCATTTCAAAAGCACAGAATGTAGAGGAAACTTAAAACACTTAAATATCCGCTTGTAGCTTTACAAGGCACAATGACACTTCCCGGCAACAAATAGCGCCGACTCATTGATATGTGCACTGTAGGTACATAAATTACCTTTTCATCGTCGTTAATTTCAACATAGTGCAAGATTTGCATCTCTATGCATTTTAATCTGAAGATAACAAAACATACTGTATTCTAGGAATACTCTCACTTAGGGTTGACAGCTTTTTATTTTTTAAAATACACAATTTTTAGATTATGTTGCCCGTAAGGTAAATGTATGTCATATAATTAAATTTATGTTGTGGAGAATATAGTTTTAAAACACATACGTATATATATAAGTCTCACCCTAAATATTCATTGCGAATGCTCTCAAAATCGCATAAAAACAAAAATTATAATTATACTTTTGATTTGTAGCTCTTCTAAAGTTATTATTGGCTCCATTTGGAAAGATTTTGAGTGTTACTGTTACTTTTTTGTAACATTTAAATATAATTTTGTACCGTACTTTATTTACCATTAATCAGTATGTACCTACGATACAGACTTAACGTAACTTCCATTAAAGTACGATTGACAACCCTATTCTCACTTGATTGTCACCGTGGCCGTGTTTCGAGATGCCTGCAAATGTCGAACGCTGTCGAGGTCGCTAGCGAGTACCGTGTACGACTCGTGGTAACTATATAAGTCTAATATTATCATAACAACAATAAAGACCTCTTGCCGAATTTTGTATACTCAAAAACATATTTTTTATGTTAACCGTTAACAACCAACAGACAGACCACCCAAGGAGAAATGGTCAGCTTAAGCCACCGATACGTATTTATTATTACTTGTATATATTACTTAGGGTTCAGCCTTTTTATTGATACGCACGTAAACGACGCAAACAAGGTAGCAGAAGGAGATGCAGTATATTTGTTTAGTGGTTGCCGTGGAGTTAATGAGAAAAGAGTTTTTTTATAGTGCGTAATGTCTTCATCACTTTATCATGTTTAAAGCGATTTGGTTATTTTCAACAGCCAGTTACCAAAGCCAATACTAAGCCTAAATGAGATTCCATAAATGGTAATGCCACGATTGATCAGCGCCCCAACTACAGTGTATGTTTTGTTTATATACAGAGTACATAGGCAGGTGCATGGTATATTTGCTATTCATGTTAGCTTTGGCTCTGGATGTCATAGTTAACATGGCTCTATATCAGTAGAAGCTTCGTTAGATCTGTGTATTTGTTTCAGACAAAGGCTTTTCGAATATAGAACATCGCAACGCAACCTTACACCTTTGGGAACTCTTATGTACGCAGGTTTTCTCACGATGTTTTCCTTCACTGAAGCAAATCAAAGGCAAAAGCAAAGCGAAAGAAAATATCTACAGATAGTACCTACTTTCCTGCACCTAGTCTTCCTTACTTACTTGTACATTACCTATATATTTTTTTCACTAGTTGATTCCAAAATTGAAAAATAAAAGAAAAGTGGAAAAATAATTATATGGTAAAAATATTTAAAATGTATCCGCAAATCAATCGAATTTTAAAGAGGTATACTTCTCTCGATATGGACAAATCAAAAATAATAACAGTTTAAAACATCACTCGATGAATGTTTTCAATTGTAATATTCAAACCGGGACAAAATTAATCTCCGCTATAATTATCGCAGTATTATGTACATAACGATACTATTTGTTTGCAAATGGAGATATACGCGAAATTACAAAGTGAAAATGGATAGTCGTAATCATATTATAACCATTTGTATTATTTATATAATATACTTGTAAAAATTACATACGAAATATTTAATTTAATGACATAAGGTAATTTGATTGCATGATGTATAATGGTCTTAGATTTATGCATAAGTGAAGGTAAATTGCAACTAATAAATGAACAAATTTGTCTTATAATTATTTATTTGGTACAGTATGCGTTTTTACATGTCGCTTGAAAACTCCAATAGTAAGTCACTGTCAATCTTGAAACTATTATAAAAACATGCATCGGGTCCCTTACAAGAGATACAGTAAGACATGCTATATACTTAATACATCGTATATTTGTATTTTACGTCGTTCTTTCGTTCCAGGTACGTGAAACGGTCATGGCAAGACTTTGGATATGCGTTATGTTGTAGCTTTTATTAAAAAACCAGAAAAATGCCCTCGCCTCGCTCCAGAAAAATTACGCTTTACGTTTAGAAATAGCACCGGTTTTGTTTTAGGACTGGATATTTCTCATTATGTCAATCAAATATATATATATATACAAGGACGCCTGGAAATAATAGTGTCGAAACCGGTTCCGCACATTCTTAAACTTTTGTAATTACTATGTTGTTTAAAAGATGTGCTGAGGAGTTTCTTTCGCCGTTTCTTCTCCTCGATGTT
>DWPT01005369.1:0-12284 GCA_018251895.1 Agathymus mariae mariae
AGTTTCTTTCGCCGTTTCTTCTCCTCGATGTTAAAGCACCTTTCCGAAACGGTAGTAGAAGCAAAAAATTGACGTGCTTAAGTGTATTTAAAGAATACCTATATGATTAAATGATTTTGAATTTGAAAAATTTGAATTAAGGTAAAGTAACTAATGAAATAAAAACCCTGGATCAAACCAAGGCAGTAGTTTGTGATATAACCTCCGTTCACCTCATGTATAAGAAAAAATTAATACCAATTAAGCCTAATAGGCACGCGAATTCTCTCCGAACCATAAAAGAAATATTCTAGTTTTTGAAGAGAACTACGCATAGGTTAGGCACCGCAATCATGTTTCGTGGACAATTATTGTTAAAACTGTATTGAACGTTTTATGCATTTCTTCACGACATAACCATTATGTCAATGTTTCCTTTTCGGAATGACATAATTTGGTACCTTTTGATAACAATATGTAGAATTATGGAAATAAAGGTCTCTCCACGTTTTCCCATGTCAAAATCAGCACATCTTAAAGGCAACATTTCTACGCTTTGTCGGGGCTGAGGAATTGGTTTTTAGAGTATATTGGCTCAGCATATTCTCAAGTTTTATGTTTTGAAAATCCCTTTGAGATATCGCGGAAAAAATGTGACTGGTCGTTCTTTTTATAACTTAGTGCTTAACTTCAATTTCACCTGGTTACTATTATATGTACTTGTGAATAACGCGTTCAAATTCATTGACTCCACTTTTATATTACTTATTAACGTAAATAATACTTCAACAAACATAACCGTTATTTTAACATGCTATTAATATTGGCATACTGTAGAAGTCAGCAGATAAATTTCGATTCGAATTAGCATAAAAATTCAACGAACATACACAAGAGGCTACAAGCATCTGTTAGATAGTCAGAACACTGGTGCTCGCAATCGTTTGTTTGTTTTTATCGTAAAAGGAAGCCTTGTCCCAACCATTTGTGGTCGACGCGGCATGTTACGAGTATCCGTTCAACCATATCATTACATAAACGTTACATTCATGTATCGTTTCTCTTCCGCTCGTAAAACATGAAGGTCATGTTTAAATTTAACGCCCTTTTTACACCGTCGTGCACTTGTATAAATGGTTGTTGTACATACTTAAGTAGTAATTTAGTTATTAAGTAGGTGTTTCTGTTTATGAATTTATCGATCACTTTGCAAAAAACGGACACCTTAGTCATTGGCTTTTCTACGGATAATATTAATATTTTTAGAATGTCATTAGCATAGATTTCTAGTGAACCTCAATCGAATAATCCGCTCACCAACCAAGTTGCTCACGGAGTAACTTGTAGGCTCGCGCTGGTCGTCGACTGCGTATATAAAGCCTCCTCCTCACAATCCATAGGCTAACTTGGACTCCTCGTGCTCCTTGTGCTCCACTTCAAGGTTTCTTTTGAGGTATATGTGACTGCATTTGTGATTCCTCAGTGCTTGAGTCACTAAAAAGCGGTTGTCTCGTGGTTGTGTGCAACGTTTTCTCCCAGAACCTTACCTTCTCTAAACAGAATATGTCTCTTAGTATCAAGACCAACTTCTTTGAACAGTTGGACGAGTAACATATACCCCTCTTCCAGCAGCGATATAATTTTATTAGATCTTGTTGTTTTTTTCTTCCATTAAAATAGACCCAAAGATATCTATTTTAAGTCACAATACGGCTGGAAAGATATTTACATCACAACACATTCGCTACGATGGCATTGCTCTCTCACACAAATACCTGTCATCGTTCATGGCATTAAGTAAGCTTTTAATATTGTCTTGCATGATATTGATTTCTTGAAAACTGTAATAAAAAAATGTTATATTCGTCATCATATACATCACAACCCATGAGTTGCCACATGAACCCTTATTTATGAAGAACATATTCCCTGTTTAAGTTCTTGAAAATCTATTCATTGGGATCATTAAATCTCGAGGGTAGTGTTATCAGATGCCCGTTTTCCGATTGAACGATCGTTTGCATGCTATTTGTTTTCCTCTACAGCTAAATCGATTATAATCTAATCGCATTGTTAATTGCAAACCCGTTTCATTGTTAATGACGCATACAAATTATTTTTTATTCCAATATCGTTGCACCTCCAAATCGCGACGTATACGCGATGATTTATGTTCTTGTAAACTTTTTATTTTTGCTATTAATGTATATGAATTGAAAACACTATGAGGATAATTCCCTATGTCATTTTCATCAATTATGATTGATAGAATATGAGACAGATTAATTTTGTTTTCTACCGTATTTGTAATTGATATTGTGGTTCTTGTACACGTGGTGTTAATCCCGATTATCACCCTTACTTTTTCTAAATAGCAGCTTTTATTTTCCGAAGTTGATGGTAATGTAATTACCACCATCTTCGAGGAAAGCTTGAAAAGTCAACGCCACCGTCAAGTATAATAGATTGAGTAACATTATAAATGTTCATATTTTAACAACTTCCATGCACTGCTTACGTCAAATGTAAACAATAAAATATGCGATACTATTACAGAAGTTAATAGGAAAACATCTGCTGTACTTTTAAGATATGTAACAATCTAGCATCAGTTTCCCTTAAAATAATAGATAACATAATTCTAGAATTCAACAATATATCCTTTTTAAATATATAATTTGGTATGTAACATAATTTTTGCCATTGCTTTGCCATTATAAAAAACTTGTACAAAATAAGTAAAATATTTTTTTTAAAAACTTACCTTAATTCTGGAGATATACACATTCAGCATATACACTAACTCACATAATTGGCGCTATCTATATTAGTATAGAATACACTCTTAGTGGAACTATTTACCCGTAATTAAATAGGCTATTAACAACTTTTCAGATACCCTTGTTCCAGTTAGAAATTAGATATCATTTTTGCTTATTACCGGTGTACATAATATAGATAGCAACTATTTGTATTGTCTTCTAGCCAAACCACAGTGTGTAGTATAATCTAATCATCCAGTTGTTGTCGTTATGAAATAATCATAATAATCTTTATGTAACTATCCGTATGGGATTCGCAACACAGGGAATCCTAATGTGGGGAAGTGAACTATAAATATGGACATTTATTACTTACTACCACCAAGCCACAGTAATACGGCGGCGAGTCGAAAAGCCATGTTGTGTCGGTAGCGGTACAAATTGCCGGGTCCACACGTCATGTTGGAACACAGCGCACCTTCACCACGCTTACCCTACATCATCCGTCATTTTTAAAATTTCATCGTATATACTGCAGTTATCGTAAAACTGGGTCATTGACACGAACAAATATTGAATACTGGTTTTCTTCTTCAAGTGACCATGGAAAAATCTGTAACAAAAACAAAAGCCATTTAACAGGTACATATACGGAAGGAGGAGAAATCAAACAAAATCAATTTAAAAAAATTCACGTTAATAAAGTACAAGTTTTTCCATTGATGAACTGAGATCTAAATAGAGCTACATCACTAACTTGAATATTTAGAAGTTCTATTAATAATTTTATTATATACACAATTTTTTCATTTTTTCATTTAGTCTGTAAAAATCGAAGTAACTATTTATTACTAAACAGGGATAAATCACTAAACATATACTTTATATTGCAACTGTTCAATCTGGTATTAAATATTATTCACTAGATTTAGAAACATGTCTAAATTTAGAAGGATTTTCTTTAAGCAAACACAACAACCAGCCAGGCGATTACAGGACCGCGGGTAGTATTAAAATGATTTTATTTCATTTGTAACTTCGCAGTGAAATAATAAAAAAAATAACCATGCTTTCGTCGCCGGGTTGCTTTTTGCTAAAAGTTTCAACTTATCACATTTTATTCTTGATTAGATGTTTACTGGTCAAACAACTGTGGTACATGTAAAGTACGATGACTTTTTTGGGTACTCTGAAACTTTATTACATACTCTTTACTTTACTTTATTTACTTTACTTTTATATAATATCGAGTGCACAGTTTCTGTAATATGCTACCAAATTGGCTGAAATACTGCCTTCAACTCTTTGACCCAGAAACTTATAGTTCAATGCCCTGTATTTAAATGAAAAGTTATTGTTGATAAAATTACTAACGAATGGTATTCTGATAAAAAAAATTTTTTAATAAATTGGCCAAGTAAAAACTTTTGATTTGGAAAATTTTAGGGAATATAATGATTTTATGTCTTGATTTATTTTTGAAATATAAGATAATTCGTGTTTTATATATTGTATCTGTGACAACCGTGTAGTGAGCGTGTCTATTTATTTGTGTCGTAATGAAATAATTATACGCATTTGTGGATTATATGTGATATCTAATTTTGACCCTCGTACGTCTGTGTCATGTGCAACAAAAGTAATTCTGTAACATGGGTAGCACTTATTTCTTTATTTAATTATCACAAGTAAAATCCGGACACATTGTCCTGCTTATTTATACTTAGTTACAATACGACACAATACAATATAACACCATACATTCCAATATAATAACACTAAAGTACACCAATAGTTACTTTTTTTAAAGATTAGATATAGTCTATATTTCAATTATTAATATGCTATTAGCCGAGTCAACCTATCTTTGGCTGGGTCGACCCACCAAGGGAAATATCGTCTATAAAAACAAGAGCAACTAAAGGGTACGGTTTAGCGCCCCTCTCCCCTAATAGGGGTCGCAACCAATCTCCGGGTAGTGTTGAGTGGGTAGGCCCCTAGGTTTATAGCGAGTCCCACATAACCAGCGCAGCCGGTTGTGCTGTATGTATGAGCATTCACAATCTGCCTCCCGCATCTCTGGAGGGTAGCCCTTCCCTTTATGTGGGCGCAAAAAAGAGGGTACGGTCATTTGCACGACTGAGTTTGTAGACAAAACATTCAAAGGTGTTTGTAATAGTGATATTTAGTTCAGTTTGGGTCACGTGAGCTACCTGGCTCATCCGTCTATACATTCTGTAAATTATTTGGTGTGCGATCATTTTATACTGAAGTTGGGGTATTACTCTTTGATTATTGGTTTTTAAATCGTTTATTAAATCGTAAAAAGTAAAAGTTAAGCTTATTTATCTTTGACCTATATTTGATTCTAATAATCATTTTAATAAGGCGTAAATGAATCTATGCAAAATGCCTCTATTGCACGTCTTCAGCTACAATTTTTCCGATGATGTTGTAACTTATGCTGAGTATACAAGTATGATGCGTTTTAATTCATGCTTATGTGTTGACCCCGTAGCCCAGTCGGTAGTGACCCTGAATGCTGACCGAACGATCCAGGGTTTGATCGTTTGCTGCATGGGTGTTTATGATGTCGTATGTATGTCTAGTCTACCCGCAATACAGAAAATGCGGAGGTGTGAGTGAATATTTAATTATTTAATGCTTGACTATATGTAATCTCACCTTATACTTTGTAAGTGTCAATGTAGCCTTAGATAGTAAAGCAAATTAACATAGAAAAAGCTTATTCACTCTTGAAGTCATTTACACTGTAAAGGGATGAAAATACCGACGCGAGCAGATCATTCCAATCAAAACGACAAGACTTAAAGTTACCGTGCGTCGAATCGTTCAATGGTGGAAAATACCCCGCTATTGCTTCCAAAGTGAGATTACTTTACGCCTTATTTCCCTTTGCTGGCACACCCGTGAAAAATGGCCTTATTTCAAAATATAAACCATGTACTGCTGGCCATTGGTCTTCATGCGCCGAGTACTTGGCCGTCTCACGCTTCGCTGCCGGCTTCCTGACCCGACACCGTATTCAACTGAATTGCAATTGTGCACCCTTCCAAAGCTCAACTGCAGCAACTTCTCTTCAGCATTTTTAGCATAGTTTTCATAATGTTTACCATTTCGATATCAAAGCTACCAGATATATATTTGTGTCTCTTTCGATAATGTTCGTTCGCCCTTGGGCAGTAAACTGGGTTTCACCATATTACTAACAGGCCCACGAACGATTTTGTCGCCTAGTAAACTCTCGTTCATATCGCCAAACTCGCACTGCTGACTAAAGTCGTGAAGCAGCTCATCAATACCTTCTCTACTTTCCTGATTTCGAGTAAAATTGGAACCGCTACACCGCAATATTAGGTTTAGCGCCAAAGTAGCTATCGAATGGCTCGAATCGAATGACATATGAGGCATATAACACGATGAGACATACCTTGAGTCCTCTCCTATTATTTGAATGTAGAAAAGACTTCGTAGTCGGCGGACTACTTAGTTGACCTCATAAATATGGCGATATTTATGAGGTCAACCAATAGACTTACCTCAGTCATACCAATTAACAAATATGCACTATTACAGCAATTTTCCTCTATTTGAAAGATCTGAATCAACATTACACTGATCCACCGCTGTTAACGCGTAGTGAAATAATACCAACCAAACCAATCAACTACCGTTATAAAACTATTTTTATTTAATAACTCTCCTTTTTTTTATTTATAGCCAACCTCCCCTGACCGTGATGCACCATGCTGAGCAATAGACAAGATAACAATAACTTCAAGAGTATCTGAAACATAGTGCTTCTATAAAATGGGATTTTCTATCGAGGGCACAACGTCTCTCTGATACCTTTAATAATACAGGCGTTCGAAAGTGATATTGATAAAAAAAGTCCAAGCTTAAACAATAACAAGCAATTGAAGAAATAATTCCATAATAAATCTAAATCTTTATCTTTTGCATCCCCCGCTTACGTAAGACAAAGACTCCCCTCCAAAATTAAGATGACTATGATAGAGCCATAAATAACACGCATTGGAAATATTTGCTTATATTGGACAAAGGCAACGTTCCGTTATAATAAAATGAAGAGGACTGAGGGATCTTTTCATTAAAGCATATCGTTGAGATCGGTGATTTATCGCCTCACGAGACACTCCATTGAAAGCGTGCGTTTTGTTGTCTAGAGATCGATTGGCTTCGAATAAAATACATTCGGCAATTGAATAGCGTGCCCCAGCGCAATGTTTCAGTGAAAGCGACACTTTTTCAGTCGAGCGAGAGAACTAATGGCTTCACGCGCTAGCCCCTGACTTTCAATAAATGGCTGGGCCGCCTGTGCCTGTCGCGCGAACACAGCTAATCTATCCGTCGGCCGTGTTTTTCTATTGAATTTAAGATTCAGCTCACATGCCACACTTAAACAACATTTAACAAATTTTTATTTATATAGCGATGTAATATAACAAAGTTCCTTATTCTTTCTTATTGAGTTTATTTATCTTTAGTAAGAATAGGTTTTTATATTTAAAAATCGTTATGCATGAATTTAGACGCAGCTTTTAAGAAAAGTGTAATCAAATATTAATATTCAATTATTTTCTTGTACCTAACCACCAACTTATTACACATAATAAATTAACATAAAACCGTACTTAAAAGATCGACTATGGCTCTGAGATTTTTTTCTATACAACAAATTGTAAATAACATATGACGTTTCATCGCACTACTACAAATCGAATGTAGATTATGTACCTAAATTATTATGGACCTAACTTCGTTTCAATAAAATATCTTTAGTGGCGTTTGCAACTTAGCTCGGTTACATATTACGTATGAGCATAAACCATTGAAAGAAGCTTATGTGTTACGTAATTTGAGCAGCTGAATTCTAATATTGCCAAGTCATAGCTAATGTGGATTTACATACCAACTCAATAAAGTAAGTGCTGCGCGGCGAGCTTAGGCTGATTTAGTAAAGTTTTAATATAAGCGTGCACGGGTTAGATAGGGTTGTTGCAATGCATAACTCGGATAATATTTATGTAAATTCTGTTAAATTTAAATTAATAAATAATAATACATACGAAAATATATTTCTTCGGATATTTTTTTTTTTGCCATAAATATTTGATTACGTACAACCAATTCAGAACACAAAATTAGTTAGAAATTCTAGGGAGTTTGAAATTTTTAAGAACATAAGTTTTAATTTACTTCAGATACTCCAGTAAATTTTTAATTTACTTCATGAAAGAATTTTATAAAAAGTACTAGTTATCAAAACTTTACAAACAACATACAGAAACATTAACATAATATCTTATCAATTTACTGTATTGTTATGTATCACGAAAGACAGATACTAAAAACGCCAAAATCGTTTCGCAGAGACTTCATTGTACTTCAACGTTCGCAATCGCACCCGTATTTCGCTTGGTAGAAAATACCGCGAGACCCTTGCCGTTATTTATATCGATTTCCATGCCCTCCAGATCTCTTAACGCCATTCGCGTCAACATCCTTGGAAAAAATAGAGCATAAATTAAACAGGTAATAAATAAAACGTGTACGCGACATTCGACGATTTAGATTTCGCTCCAATTTTTCAAGTATGCGTATCACAAACTAATTGTCACTTGCTTTCGTGAAGGAAATCATCGTAAGTAAACCTGCATACCTGAAAGTTCTCCATAATTAACGCGGACAAAAGAAAAGTGACAACCCTAATTAATACCTAGATAGCCTTGAGTGGCTAGATGCAGGCAAAGCCTGAAATGCTGCCACAGCTTGATGAGCAATATATCTAATTACCGCGTTACTAGCCTTAATTCTTTTAAAGTTTTTTTAGTGTTGTTGGATTTATAATTTACGATATAATTTCATATGTTTTATAAAATGTTGTAGTTCTGAATTGTTGAGAACAACATTATTACATCATTACGTCATTTTACCTTTTAACTGTACCTACCAGTTACATTCAAAATCTCAACCTAAAAAGGGTCCTGACCTATAGAAAGTACTATTATTCCACAAATTACTTTAATTAAAAGATCATTTATAAATATATAATGGCGCATTCTAATACAAATTCATTAAAATTTATACAAATGGGAATTAAAATCAAAGTCTTGTATTCACTAAAAAGGCAGTATTTAAATTGAAATTTATTCATAGTACAAAGTTATGAATATCAAACAACCACAAAAACTGAGTAATACAAGTAAGTCAGTTCACAGAAGTTACAGAGGAATTTGTCATTTTATTCAGAATCCCGGTACTTTATTTGCCCGCAATTACAAAAGTAAAGCTTATTAAAGCTTATGCCTTAAGATCCCGTAGCCCAGTTGCTAGTGACCCTGCCTGCCATGCAAAGAATCCCGGGTTCAATTCCCTGCCCGGGTAGAAATTATGTAACGGATAAATGTTTATTCTTCGATCATCTGTGTCGACGTTTATTGAAATTTTTAATTTTTTCAATTTTCAAATTTTTTCAAAGAAATTGTCATAATAGATTAGATCGACACAGTGACAAATATTTAATTTTATTGTTATTTCTATAAATTAATTTTTTTACAATCTTTTCTTTTTTAAGTACTTATTCTAAGATATATTAGGTCTTTACCTATGAAATTGGCGTTTTATACACAATACATATTATGTATAAATATATTTTTATTTCTGTTGATAGAAGTATTTACTTAAGGTATCGATGCATCTTTGCCAACGCAGTGACAATTCATCAACGCCCTTTTCAATGCACTCGAAGCTTGTAGACCATCTGTTGTTCAGTATGGGTAAGCGGGTTGTCACGCAGAGCATCATGGATGTACTACCATTAATTAAAATTGGCTAGAGAATTACAACTTTCTCCATCATTGTGTTAATTTTTTCACAATACTAATCCGTAGTAATGCTCTTGGTAAGAAACTGTGATGAATCACACGGACTCTAGACCACTTAACAGAGACGATCACCATGTTAGGAGTAAGATTTCCTTAAGGGTATTGCCTAGGTGCTAAACCAGTGCCCAGCCAACATGACGAACGCTTATGGTGATAAAGACAGAATTCACTTTCGACGCAAGTGACAATACGATTCAAAATTCCTTTCTCTTCGTGTCTGTTAAATAACACAATGAATGCCTCAACGCTAGTGGTCAACTCGTGCTGCACCCATTTGTCAAGTTTTTTTATTTGAGAATTTGACGCGAATGAACCAATATAGTGAGAGTGAATATCGTGAAATTCCATAATCGTCTTTAATTCGTCGTCGTTGACCGTAGGTTTCTGGTTACCACAGAATTCATTTTGTAGAACAAAATTTTCAGATCGATGGCGTTCAAACGAAAAACAGGACATGGGTTCTTGGAAAATTAATTATCTTCGGTGAAATTAATTGAAATGAGATTGAAAATAGAATTTCATGTTTTAAAAATAAAATTAATAAGAAATTAGAATTCTTATCCGAGCATTAATAAATCACGTGTCAAATAGCCTGCACTATAAAACGGTAACTTTTAGATAAAGATATAATAATTATTTATTTTAACAACAAAGTTGTAAGTTTTAAAATCGTATGAAGCTCCATGTATCTCAAATTACAAAATTGTACCATCATTATTTACGACAGAATATAATAAATTGAATTGAAGTAGATGTAATGCGATTGTTAATCTGACATGTTCATGCATTATTACTGTCTGTCATGAGTTGTGCAGTGTTTTACCCACGCCGCAGTCTCGCACAGTAGGTAGAAATTTCCTTTGTAACAATTCAGTATGGCATACCTGACATATCTAAAATGCCATTGCATTCTTTTAATATTCGATGGTTGTCAAAATTAAAATTATACGTATTTTTTCGTTTAGTACTAGCGCAGATGAAATGTTTCAAATCTCTACCGGTTACAAAAAAATCGGTTCAAAATAATTTTATTCAACTCGAGTCTTAACGTTCTTTACGAGTTTTATAGTCCAACAGTTTTATTAGCACCTTGTATGTTATATAAAACGCGAAATAAACCACAGACATGGCTGAAACAAATACAATAAATATTTAACTTGTTTGCTGGAAACCGTAACGACGCTAGCAACGGAATCTCCGAAATCTTCTCCGCTGAATCCTTTTCATTTTTACAGTTTCTGTTGGATGTTAACCGGTAAGTTAGCAGCTGAAATGTTTAACAAGTAATTCTATCTGTATGTAGATGATTTCAGGATGAACATAGGTAAATTTAGAAATTGTATCATAGGAAATAACTTTTTGGGAGGACTCGAACTAGTGGATTGCTGTCTTTGACAGATCACGAGTGTATCCCTGTAGTCGAGTTGGCACGGACGTTACTTCATGGCGCGGCTTTAATGAGAATTTTTGTAAGACAAACGCGAATGCTGCCCAATGTTACTGAAATGTTGCAACTTTTTGAACAATTGGAGTCGTGCACTAAATATGCCCTTTAACACAATGAATCCTGAAATTTTACCATAAATATAATCATCTGTTCAACTATAACTCAATCATCATATGTCAAATCATATGTATCATATGTTCAACTGAAGTATTGGGGCGGCCTAGAATACACCCCCCAATCCCATGCTGGCAGAACAGGGTGTCTAAAAGGCGACAGAAGCCAGCCTGTTTGGTGGTAGGGCTTTGCGTAAAGATTATATTATCAATATTATCATTAAGTCTTTAATATTATTATTGGTATTATTATCTTTCCGTGAAGCCTGCCAGGCTAGCTACCACCCTCCTGCTCGAGTCAGCCGCCAAACGATTCGTCGTGTTCCGGCTGGGGGCTTGAGAGCCTGTACTTTCTTTCTTACATTCTTCTCATTTCCTGGCTGACAACGCATTAGTGATACCTTTAGTCTTGCTGACTTCCATGGGGCCGGCGGTGACCACTTACCATCAGGTGGCTCGTCTGCTCGTTTGTCGGCTATTACCATAAAAAATATATATAAACCATGCCCAAAGTTGTTTAACTCGGTCGATCACTGACAATTACTAATTACCTCTACGAAACCAGCCACATAGCTTTGTTTTAAGAATGCTAAGATGCTGTCTCTCGAATTTCATAAAATTCTTTCACTTCCAAATCATCACATCCACAGAAGGCCCTTATATATTTAATATATTTAAAATTTATGATGAAGGCTATATCACACACATCAGTATTGGTAAATTGCTAAAAAATAAAACAGCAGTTAATAAAACAAAAATAAGTAGAAAGGAATGGTTTAAAGGTGTGATTGATCCTTCGTGTATTCAGTCCCGTGTTCTGCGTGTGCAAAATCAATATTCCTGAGGATTTTTAGTAATGTTCTCAGTTGTTTGTACAATCTAAAAATCGACACTTAACCAGCAGTGCACACTATGGTCAAATCTTTTTTCGAACGAGGTTAGTTGTAACGATGGTTATTTATACTTGTTATATTAAACCTGAAGTATACAAAAACATCAATTTAAATTTTGCTTGTGATGCGCACCGCACCCCTATTCTTTACCGGATAAAATC
>DWPT01005370.1:0-12284 GCA_018251895.1 Agathymus mariae mariae
GTCTCTAAGCTACAAGAGCTGGGGTTGGAAGTTCTCCGTCATCCGCCGTACTCACCAGACCTTGCGCCTACAGACTTCTACTTTTTCCAGAATTTGGATAACTTCTTGGCGGGAAAATAATTCAATACCCGAGCGGCAGTACAAAATGCCTTTGAAGAATTTGTTGTCTCCCATCCAGCTGATTGTTTCAAAAAGGGCATCAATAAGCTACCAATGCGTTGGCAAAGATGCATTGATTGCATGGTGATTACTTTGATTAATAGAATTAAAAAATATAAAAAAAAATACGCTTCATTTATTTCATGAAAAACGGCAATTTCATAGGTAAAGACCTATTATTATCTCTATATTCCATACAATAAATTATGCATGTTAACATAAAATCATAGAAAATCGTCAAGTGAATATAAAACATGAAATTAAAAGAAATACCTCATATCTGCGTCTGTATACCGAAGAAATTATTACCTGAAAAAAAAAAAAGCCACTTAGCGTAACCGAATAAGATCCATACATATAAAATGAAGGATTTTTACTTCACTTTCAATATATACAACCGTTGGGTGTCTGTTGGATTGTTTTCGAAAGTGACCAGGGAATCGCACATATAAAATTTCATAAAAATCAGTCCAGCCGTTTCGAGTTTCCGTTAACAATAACAAGCACACGGACAGATTTTTTTTTATACAAAATGCTAGATAGATACTAGTAGATAGTATCAGAAGATAGTCTTGGTCATATTTGGACGTTGGATAGTATTCGATGCTCAGGTCACTGACCACTAGTGGTGTGACGTGACGTAATGTGCTATTCCAGTTATTTGATAGGGTGCTCTTGAGTGTTTCTTGAGAGCTCTGGGTCCTTCACGTTGATTTGAGTAGCGAAAGATATCGCCTTACGTCTTGCCACTACCATACTACAGAATAGATACCATATACAAACAATCATATCATGATCTGTAAACTAAGATTACACGTACCAGGTGTAAGGTTCTTGCACCAGTGATGGACAACATGAATATATTAAGATGTGAGTAACTATTCATTGTATTTATACGTTGTCACCAGTGAAGTATACATTAATTTGACTTTTCTGTGTATCGAAATGAGTGCATTTTAATTGGGAACTTCTATGGTCATGTGAATCATTTGGTTATAGGAAGGTGGCCACTGCCGTCCAAGTACATCAGAAATAAGTATTTATTTTCATCAATGAATGTCTATCAAGATACTAATATATAAACCCATTAATATACATTCATCAAATCATACTTTGTAAAGTCTTTAATATATCTAACCATTAAATATTCTACTTGCAGTATTTCAATTACCTTCTCTTTAGTTATTTAAATCAGTGACATTTTAGAAAAATGTTCAGATTGACACTTTTAGTATTAATATACCGTAGTAACGAAATTATACAACACTACGTATTTTCAAACTTGACGCTGCTATGCAGAAAATTCTTATGTGTTATAGTTGTGCTGTCGTGGATAAGTACCTGTTATTACGTATATACTACGAAAAAAATGTTGAATTTGATATACAATAAAGGCACAGATAAAATCATTATACTCCCCCCAAGGAATAATCTATTATTTAGTGTCGAATAAATATGTCGAACCTCTCGTGTTCTCACAGCATCATCGGAAACTGGTATATTGAGCATCACTTGTGCAAACACCTTATTAACCAAACAGTACGCGGAACTCATAAAACTAAACAATTATTTACCTCACAAACCTTGAGTGTATAATAACTGTAAAAAAAAACATCGCCTCGAAATTGAAACCACTGTGAAAATCAGTTCGGTATTCTAGCGAATATCCACTAAAACTGAACAAGTGACGCTACGCCAACTAAAATAGGTGAAGTTAATTAAAAGTTCCTTGGGTGTTGGGAAATAAAAAGGAGTCAGTATAAGCCCTACCAAGTTTCAAGTGCTTTAAAATCAGGTAACGTAACCTGAATTTAATTTAGTCTACGGGGACGAACTGCAAATGCTGTAAGCATCAAATAGTATACATATATGAATAACATTGTTTACTACGATTACGCCTACGATTTGTTTCGATGAATCAAATGTTTCAATATATTAATTTTTATACAACGCTTGCTCGATAAATTCCCTTATCGTTGTGTGAACTGTTACATTTTTAGGCAACGCGATTCAGCTCACTTACGGGTATGTGATGATAAGTAAAATTTTCAAACGTTCTTTTATTACAACTCAATTTGAATTTATCGTCACAGGTTTGGAAGTTAACACCAAAGCGTTTTTTTTATTTTAATAGCCGACAAACGAGCAGACGAGCCTGGTGATAAGTGGTCACCGTCGCCCTTGGACGGCAAGACCAAAGGTATCACCGATGCGTCGTCGGCCAGGAAGTGAGAAGAAGGAAAGAAGGTACTGACTCACAAGCCCCCAGCCGGAACACGACGAGTCGTTTGGCGGCTGATTCAAGCATGAGGGTGGTAGCTAGCCAGGCAGGCTTCATGGAAAGATAATAATACCGGTAATAATATTAATGACTCTATAATAATACTGATAATATAATCCTTAAGTGAAGCCTTACCACCAAGCAGGCTGACTTCTGTCGCCTCTTACGACACCCTGTTCTGCTACCATTTCTCATGAATTACTGTGTCTCTTGGTGAAACCCGCATGAAAATACACGCAGTGGTTTATTGGATTATCATGTTCAAACATTCTTTGTCAAAAATTTGATGCAAATTTGTTATCAGTAGAGACCAAAATATATTTATATAATTTATTATCATCTGTTTGTCTAAGCAGTTAAAATCGATATTTGGAATATGTAAGTAATCTTTAAAAGGCTTAAACGAGAAAAATAAGATTTATATAAATAGATAATTTAAGATACATATCAATTAATGAGTTAGTTTAGAAGACAGAGTGACTCCGCCCTTAACCGTCATAACTTAAGTCTTAGTAAAATTGTATGTTAAAAGATTCTGTACCTTTTTTTAAACAAATAAAGTTATTTAAAAAAATCTTAGACGCAAATGTTTAGTTCTGAAACTAACAAAGGGTGGTTTTTAAAATATACAAAAATCACAGTTGAAAAAATACATTATCTATCAGCAATTAAGAATACACGTATAATCGCAAATGTACTAGGCACTCCGTAGCGTTAGAAATATGGTGTTGGAGCTTATATTTTCCCTCTACAGAGGTAACAGTTGGAAAGTATTTCCTATTACATAAAAATAAATATTTGTATTTCTACCAATTAACTTTTCCTGTCCACTTATCACTCTCATTTCGCTAAAGATTGAAATCTTAAAATGTTCATAGAGAAAATGAGTGTTAACTCAAATGTTGTATCCAATAGTTAATATACGAGTACTATAGTTGATACTTCAGTGTAGTGCAGACTTCAGTGCGTCAAAATATCGTTAGTGCCAAGTGTCCTAATACGGTACCTAAGAACGTAAAACAAGCACAAGACGTAAAACTTCACCTGTCATCAATCTCTATCAAGTACTAGCTGTCATGCGTTTCTTATCGCCGTTGCGGTCTCTCTGTGACCATGATCCATGTAATTTACTGTTACACTTAAAATCGATGTAACTACCGTGTAATTCGCAAACCCTTTTTGCCTCCTTTGACCCTTCTTGCCGTCAATCGGTCACGGATCCATTGGAACACAGTTGTAGAAACGCCCTCCGGACGGGAATAACCCCATTTTCACGAGTTTCAAACGCTCTAAAACCGCTACCACTTCGCGATAAGTGCTCGCTCTTTAGCTGCAAAAGAGCTAACAACTATTTTTGTGTGCGCGTGAATCAAAGGAAAGTTGACGTTAGGTGTTGGATAATTTAATCCAGTACCGCAGTTGACAGGAAACGGATTAATTTTCTACTATGAATGAAATATATGTCACTGATAATAATTATATAATATAGAGGAAATAATAAAATATTATTTATAAATAATTATACACACTTGCAACCCCCACGCTAGGATTCCCTGTGTTACGAGCGGCAAAGACATACACAGATAACAAGAACAAACATTTATCCGTCAGACAAATGTCTGCCTCGACCGGGAACGGAATCCAGGACCACTCGCCCAGCAGGCAGTCACTACCAACTGTACTATGGGGTCGACAGTATTAAAAGATGAACAAAAAGATTGATCGTTTTTTTTATTGTCACTACATTATGTATAATACAAAGTCAGTATGTTCGAGCGCGATAATCTCGGAAACTATTGGCCGGATTTTTTGCGGTTTAATAGACAGAGTTATTAATGAAAAAAGTTTACATTTATTGGTTAAATGAGCAGTTGTAGAAGGCAGAGGCCCAGAGGGCATCCGCTGTATTCAGATCGTTCAAGACTGGACAGAATGGCGCAAACTAGGGGAGGACAACAGTGGACATGGAACGGTTAATGGAGAAATGGTAAAATACTAAAATATAAAACTAGTCAAAATTATTTCGAATGTGGTGGTATCACGTCATCATAGAAATATTACTAGCGTCATTATAAAAATATCCGAGTTTCCACCTAGTACTCAAGAAATGTATTTGATACAGCTATTAATTTTCCTGAGAGCCTCGGCCCAACAAAGGGAAAAAAACTCCCTTTTTATTCCATTGCAAGTAAAAAATATTCTGAGCAGTATACACATATCTGAGCTGTGCCGGTTCCAGAGATGGACAATTAGTAATAAGCGGGTCTATCGCTATCTTCTTGGCCAACAACGCGTCAATGACGGCCTTGGTACGCGGAAGTTCATGGGCACCTACTTACCACGTATTAGTTACGTATTTTGGCTAGTAGCTCGACTTATTCAAGATTTTTTTGCGATAACATTGGAACGGGAGTCGCTATTCATTATTGAAATCTTACTTATTAACGTAAAATCTAATTCAAATTATCAGAAAAAGCCTTTAATAATAAAGAAGAAAACACATTTGCATCGATTAGTTTACAAAGAGGGTGTTCGCTCACAAATCATCGCACCCTATCAGTATGGTCCCGCGACAGAAATAGAAGGTACAGAAATATCGTGGGCCTCCCGTATCTATTGTACTTAAATGATAAATTAACTAAAAAGGTTTCACAGAAAAATATGAAGCACCATATTGTATGGGGCAAGTGCGGGTAGCCGCAGAATGATGGCCTTTGAATTCCGAGCTTTGCCTAAACCTCTGTCATTCATCAGAGAAGTTTTCGTATGCAAATCTCATTTCGATCCCAACCCTCTTATAGGAAAAAGTAAAAGGTTTTTTACAGTACACCATCTATTTGAATGGCGTGATTATACGAAAACAGATAACATTGAAGCCAACTGATTAGTAACCAGAATATTTGATCATTCAATTACAACGTAGCAACAATATTCAATAGCAACGTATAGACAACCACGTTACGATAAGCAATCACCGGCATATCCATGCTTATTTCTAATAAGCGAATGATGGATGGAATGGAGCAATACCCTAACGCAAGGGATCCGTTACACCTTTAGAACCTATTTATTTGCACAACGTCAATGACCATGAATAACGCTGAGAAACACAACCTCTCACAATGGTTCCGTTCTGTTGTTTCGACATACACAATTACAAGTAAAAATGCATCAAAAAGTTACTTTTAAATAACAGTATAAAATTTACCTTAAGCTAATAATCTTGATGTTCAAAATAGTAAATACGTTTAACGACTATAAAGCGTTGTCTGCGGGCATACATAATAGCAGAGCTAAACGGGTGTGCACATTCAATATTAAGTATGCAAGTACGCGCGCACTTGAACAAAAATTCCCTAAGGGGCCTGAGGTATGAGGATTTCGTGAATTAACCAACGAAATTAGGAGGAATGAAACAATGCTACAATTATTGCCATCCTAATATTTATATGGCACTTATATAGAAGTGTTAAGAATTCAAGAAACATATTTTATTTCCCACACGTTACCCAAAGTGAAAAGTATAAAAGATGGTGGAAAGTGGGCACACGTACTCAACGTTCACTTTGTTTTCAGCTCTCGTTGCATAACATCTCTCTAACATTTTGTTTGTTGTGGAATCGATGCCCAAATGTTGTATCGATTAATTGTTAAAATGATTCATTCATGATTACAACCCATATTGCTCGACTGCTAACCTCGAATTTCGTCTGATAATGATTTCTTAATAATAGTAATATCGTAATTTAAATCTAATAATAATATATATATTCAAGCATAATTAACATGTTTATTGACAGAAAGGGGATTAATTTTTTAAATCTTAAGTCAACTTTACGTTACATCCTGTGAAACATGGTAAGCAGCGAAGGTCCCTCCTGTGGGAAGTCGCTAGGTTTTGTATCAACCGGCCCATTCTGGACAGTTTCTATAGGAAGTAGTAGGCTTCTTTATTTACTTAACAAGGTGCCACTCTCTGAAACACATTCATAAAATGTTTCCGGCAGGTTTCGTTGGTTAGCAAACAAAATAAAGTTGTACCCGTTTTTCATCGTTAACCATGTAAAAGCAAATGTTATAAGTACTATAAATAAACGTGTTGTTTTTTTTTACTTCATATAAAATATATATCCAACTAACGAAATGAATGGACCACTTGACAACAAACACTCATCATCTTCTATAGACGTACATAACAATGAAGGACTTACCGACCCGTTGTCGGTTAAGAAGGACAATGGGAACCCATTTCTTAACAGACACCTTGACACAAAATTCTCCAAATAAAAATGTATGATTAAATTCTAGAAGGCAGATGGTAGCTAGTCACACGGGTAAAGAACCCTACAACCTTGCACTAGTTCTGTCCGGATTAAGTTGAATGTTACAAAGCCCACCAACCTCTAAAACGAACACGAGGAAAAGAGAAATTGCATAGAGTTTAAACACCAGAACTAAAATAGGTTTACATAATATCATATTCCAAATCGACCACAGACACATCGCCAAAAGTCAAGTCCCAATTTAACCTTCGCTAACTGTCAAAAAACCCATAGCATAGTAAGTTACAAAGACCTCCAAGTTAAAGATCCGTAACAAAGTAAGTCATTGGACATTTCCAATTCCAAATCACAATCAAACCTCAACAAACGGGTAAGTGACAAATTGATAGTTCCATCTGCTTAGTTACTCGCGGAGTTAAACCTGGGTTTCGAGTGGTACCTTAAATAGTAGTTCCGCAGCGGGCGAGGTGTGAATCTAGTGTTCTAGGTTGAATTTGCTCATTAACTTTAAGACTGTAGCCAAGAGAAGGATTGGCAATAATAGGAAGTAATCGGCGATGCGTCTATGAAATAATTACATATTAATACTAATAAGAGCAGTTTTTTACCATTCTGTCGTATAATATTGTTTATATAGGTACATAACTAATGTAACAGTAGTGTTAATATGGCAATGGGCTAGACTCAGCTTGTGCTAACGCAGGGATATGTACCCGTGTAGCGCTGGTTTTCAGTTGACCCCTTCTCTCAAAGCTGTTAAGGTGGAGTTGCGTCACTAGATCCCCGGTCACCAGCCGACTGATAATGACATTAACATCTTATATTCACAAATGGTCGTGCAAGGGATTTAAAATATCTATACACAAACAACCTAGGTATACCTATAACTTCATACTGAAATGAACTTAACTTACTCTTGCATACGTTTGTGTTTGTATGCGTGCATGTGTGTATTCTTCTTAAATGCGAATCTTTTGAAATTTTCGTTGATTAAGTTAATGTTAATACAATGTACTTATTTTGTCGTCTTGATAGTTCATAGCCGTGACATAATCCGCGGGCATATTACCCGAGTTTTACCAAATATTTCATACACAAACTGTACTGCCAGATAATTTATCAAGTATATAATAGTTGTGAAACCGTAAAGACTGTACAGTTAGCTAAACATAGCCCAGTTGATCCGGAGCCTGCCCGCCGGCCAGATACATCGAGCTTGATTCCCTTCATTTTTATTTTTCTTTTCAGAACTGGAGAAACTTCTGAATCTCACAATATCACTAACATCATCTCTTACTGATAACTGAAGCCAATCTATCCATCCACCTGATCCAATGGATACTTGCTGTGTTATATATTCTTTTTTCATAAACCTCATCTGCACGGGGTTTCACGAATTGCATGATATATATGCAAGATCTCGATTTCCCATCTAAGAATACCATTACTGTAAATATTGTTCATTAATTAACTTTACTTATGGTTATAATCGTAAAATTTACCACATAAATTACCATTTATAGTTTCATTTACAATAATTTAATTCAATTACACACCTTACGTATTATAGGCTCAAATCGAAATCTACATTAACTTTCGATTTGTAAAATTACAAAAACATCACGCCGATTATCGAGAATCTTCGAAATCTTCTATTTTTAAAAGACATCTATGGTTCTACGTGTGACGGTCGTTCGAACTAAGTAACCTATCCAATGTCACAAGCCCGCTAATTCTAAGAGCTAAGTCAATGAGACTCTTTCTTATACAGATTTTATCATTTCGAATTCGGTCGTGTTAAAACTTATAAACGTAGCTCGCTCGATAACACTTTGCTTTGAGTTTAAATTTATTTACAAATCACGCTTTCATAAAAGGGCCTGTTTTACATTACCCATAGTACATTCGTCCTCTTGACGTATCCATTTATAGATGTGAAGAGAAATAAATAAAAATAAGTGAATATGTAGATTAAAAAAAGAATACGTATTAAAAAGCAATACAGTGGGGCTCAGTTAGTTTCATTATACAGCGTTATCTGATCGTTTTCGCATGTTACACACGCGTAAAATTATTAAAAAAAAAAATCCCGTCAACTTGTACTGAATGTAGCGCGAATATTTACGCAAATTGAAGAAATTTCTTTGGGTAGCAACGAGCCGACAGCATTTGTTATGACATCAAAATTACATTTTACATATTTAGTATTTACTATTAAATTTACATTTGTTTAAAACTGTGAAACTATTAATTTGACATTGTGTGAACAAAACTGAAATTTACATGTGAAACAAACTGAATGCACCTCATTATTAAACATTTAAAATAACTTTGTATAATAACAAAATAAACTTGAAATCGCATATTAGTTTCATTTTACGTTATGTAACGTTCAGTTCAATATGAAACACGATTAACTTTGAAATCAAATTAAACCTTTTGTTGAAGCCGCAGCAATGCTTATTTACATGATAATCAAATTATTGTACACAACAAATGTGGGCTTAAGATAATTCGCACTTCTTACGAGTAGGGAAACTGACGGCTGGCGCGTGTGATCGTTCATAGAGAGGGAGGCGTTCATTACAAACATAATATATAATGTTACTAGGTCCTCGCCCTCGCGTCACACTAAACCTACGCCTTCTGTTTAAACACAGAAGTTGGCATCCGCATTGTTTAAGGAATCGCCTTTCTTAGGTCTACGAATTAGAAACATATCATTTATTACAATATCTGAAGCTAGGAAGACGAAAATTTATTCACTGCCGTCATAATATAATGTTAATATTAATTGTAATTACCCATTCCGGGAGTACAACTCCATATCCCGGGATTAAAAGCATCCTAGCTAAATTATGACTCATAATATAAACTACTACTAAAATTTAATTACATCTAAATTTGTTCAGTTGTTTTAATGTTATACGTGATGAAATATACATACAGACAAACTGACTGAAATAAAATGAATTTGGCTTCTATATCGATAACTTAGTCTGTCTACATTGAAATTTCTAAAAATGTAATGTTTCTAAAAAAAATATTCGGCCCTGATACAGGTATTTTTTCGGAATATTGTCTTTCTCTTTGTCTGTCTGAACAAACACTCGTCGAATCCGAGTTGACAGACTTCACATATTTTTGTGAACATTAATTTAAAACTAGCAATTAGTTTAATTTTATCAATTTGTAATAATAATTCGAACTCGCGTCTCTCGTGCGGGAGACCTGCGTTTAATCCAAGGCTATCACTGCCTTTTTAGGTACGTAATTGGTAGGTAGGTAGATTAAGATAATTGCTATGCTATTTTAGTATTGATGTGATAAACGATCACAAAGGCAGTTTACATTGGGGGTATATATTTTTTTTTTTTATTTAACTTTCAAAATCAATTTGAGTTTTATGGGAAGGCAATACATGATAATAATAAGTCTAAAGCATATTTTACAAATGCTCAAAGCGTGTTTGAACGAAATAGTGAAATATAAAAAAAATTAATAGCTTCGTTTTAAATATATTTCTACGCAGAACGAATTCTTAAGAAATCTAAGTCTAACTAAGCCCTTTTCAAAGCCGCTATTGTCTGACGGACGACCTTGAGCCCTATGTATGACAGGAATATAATATTGTTTTTATTTTATCTGTTTATCAACCCCTTTTTTATGAATAAAAAAAAAAATTACATTATTTAGTAATTACAGTCGACACTCGACGCTAACACTGGCAAGCATAAAGACTGGTGTGTGATTTGTGCTTTTAAAGGCCGCCAAACAAATACGTAACGTTAGGTCTGCACGCGCTGCAACACAAATCGAAACTACAGACCACATTTTATATACACGCGTGTTTAATAATACGTGTATAGCTTTTTGCAGAACCCTAATAAGAATATATTATATAATTAAATGACATTACCAAATATTAAAATTTAATTAAATTTGAATGTTTTTATATCACTAAAAAAGTATTTTTTATTATAAAAATTTAATGTAACGGATACAAAACCAACGAATTTGTCGCGATATTGTAATAATTGTTATCAGATAATATAACAAAGCGAAGAATCACCTCGACATACTTATATTCTCCTTGCACTAAGATTCCGTGTTGGAATTAAAGAGATTCCCGAACGAGCCACCCACTGGGCATTGGCTATACCAATTGTATTATCACTTACGTGGTGATTCAGTAAACCCATTCATGAAAAATGCATTAGCAAAAGCACTTATTCCCGTCACCGTTGGCAACTAAGAGAAAATAAAACCCTCTCACGGCTTCACAGCTGAGAAATCTTCAATCAGAAGCTCCCACGCCCCAACAAATGACCCCGAGCTTAAACGTAATACAGGGATAATATGAAACATTACTGCGGAGCGAATCGTTAGTGGACACACGGGAGGAGATCATGTACCGGAACGTCACGGTCACGTATACGATATATATATTTCTACAGCCACTTAAATCAGATGGACCAATTATCGGAAGGTTCGGAAAGAGGACGGAAATAGGAAACAAAACATTATATTTTAACAGCTAGGATCACAGATTAATCCACAATGTTAATACCTCGGTGACGTCACTCTTACTATCAGTTAATCATCTCTTTTCACGTCTACTAATATAAAACTAAGTTTTCTGAACAACCAACTATTAAAAACGACAAAACATATATTCTGAACATTTTTTTTTTAAATAACGGTTATATGTGTATGGTAAGTTGTCACCACAATCCCTGACCATCATTATAGAGTCATCACCGAAGCCTTGTTCCTTTATGAATATTGATATAAATGTACTATTTACGTGACTTATTTAACTTATTATTAATAAAATATCAAATACAATGATGATGATGATAATGACGATGACCAAAGACAGCAATATTAGGAACATATACAATGAAAGGACAGAACGGTACGCAATACTGATTTGTGTTATTTCTACACATCGTCGAATCGGAGATTTTAGTGCGAAGTTTCTCTACGGGGTTAGCGCTCCGTCAGCCAAATTTGTCCACGTAGGCTGACCGTAAGCTCACTATTATGCTTAGACTTAATATATATAAAACTAGAATAACAAAATCTGCTCAAGAACGAAAAGGGAACGTTCAATCTTCTTATGATATCGAGATTTGCAATATATCAGTACGTATCTCATCACATATTCTTCGCAACCGCTTCGTATATAATGTACATAATTAGTTGTTTTTAATCGAAAACTGGATACTAATTGGAAAACAAACTCATCATCAAATTCCGTTAAAAAGAAAAAAATACCAATTTATCTAAAAGCCCTAAAATATCAATTTAAATATTCATATAGATATAGGTGAGGTTAAGAGCGGGTTATAGCGGGCTATATCGTACAATCATAATTTATCGAGATTGGAAAACCCTGTAGCAGTAGGTAGTGACTGCCTGCCGAGCGAACGCTGGCGAGTTCAATTTCGTATAAACACTTATGTTTCTTTTTTTACATTGAATAAGTTAATGCTTGACAACAATCCCATCTGATGGTAAGTGGTGATGAAGTCTAAGATGTTGAACGCACTAACTTA
>DWPT01005371.1:0-12284 GCA_018251895.1 Agathymus mariae mariae
TAAGCCCCAGCGCCTCGATCCTCCTGACCACCTCCGCGGCACCCCAGGTGGCCAAGGATGCCGCCTCCTCGAAGGTCCCGCCCCGGGCGTTGACCAGCGTGTCATCGGCGTAACAGATTACGTCCATCTTAGGGGGAACCGGCCACGGAGGACCCAGTCGTCCCCGATTTAGCGCATTATTACGAAAACAGCTGCCGACGTGACGACGTAAGACATCGTGGCTACGCTCTTAACATTTTTATTGTCGGGTGATTTACGTATTTGATTTGTCAGAATATTGAAGAAAAGTAGTTATCGATAGTTAAAATTATCGACGGGTAAAGTGTAGCTAAGAAAGGTTTACTTTTACTTGCACTTATTATCAAGGGTAGGTAACACTCCTAAGATTATAGAATGATGGTCACGGCGAATATAACGACCATAATGGTTACAGGCTTAAAATTGTTGTAATGTTTGTTAGTGTTCACTGTAATAACTCACCGAGTTCAGTATCAAACATGACATTTCCATGTTCTTGGAAGAAAAGCTAAATAAGCAATGTTTCAACGGTTTAAATATTTTTTGTCCAAACAGCTGAAAAATGAATTTTGTAGCTAAAAGAAGCAACGTGCCGCGGGACATTTTTCATAAAGTTGGACAAGTCGATTTCTTCGAAAACAGTCCCTTTTAACGAATGAATGTCTTTTTCATTAAAATATATAAATACTCACATTTAAAATCTTTGATAAAAAGTTGTTTTTGCAGGATTGACATGTCAGCATAAACTTCTTATTGGTGAACTGATAATCTTTATACGTAGAACGGTGTTTGTCTTGCATGATTGATTAAAATCGTTTAAGATGTTCTAAATGATTTAAGATTGGTCTATACTGCAAAGGTATTTTTGCAAAAAATAATAATGCAGAGAAAAAAATATAGATATTAATTCTATCCTGTATATGTTTGCATTAATTAGGCTTAAATTTCCTCTTCAAATAAGAACAAATAAGGGTTCACCGGAGTTTATATTTAGGTTTAATAAACAGTACTTTCAAAATCCACACTTAACGACCCTATTAAGTATTAATAATGTTTTAATGGCGTTGGAAAACAGTCTATATAAATTTGCTTGCTTTTAAGCTCTGCATTAATGTTCTCTAAGACGATTAATTATGTCCAGTGTGATGGAGTACTCTAAACTCACTCGCGCTGAGAATATGATACAAATTTGCATCATCATTCTGGTCTCAAATCGTGTCATATATTAATATATGTACATACAAGAAAAAGAATACCTTTTATCTGATATCCTTTTCACTTTGTTAACCTTTTGTTTCAGGTAAATACTGCCGCGAGTACAAACGAAGCGACATAGATAATCTTATTCCACTGTACGAGTGCGCACGAAGGTGAAAGTAATGATAACAATAAACCTACTTTCATATTAATATTGTGTGATGTCAAAACCATATGCAAGGTACCATATAGAAAGGGAAAAATGCTGTTCTGTTTATCTTTAATAATAATATGTTGAATTTAATTGTATTATTCTAAAAGTTCTCATTATTCAGGTTAGGTTTTTTGCGAAATATTGCAGGCTATAGTAAAAGTTTTAATATAATTAATTGGTACGTTAATAAAATTATTAAATTTATGTTTAACTCGAGAGTAAGACGTATTAAGTTTAAAAATTAACTTTTAATTCCGGAATACTTTACTAAGTAAATCTGTGAGTGAGTTTACTTTACTAAGTAAACCTTCGACACTAATTTTAATGGAGAAGTTATGATAGATTGTATGAGAAGTCGCAGAAGCCTTACATTATCATAAGGCCATTGTATTAAAATGCAAATGAATTGGACAGTCTCAAGTCTGGGAAAGGATAAGCGTGTGTATTCAACGTGCCGCTCGCTCGCTGACTTCATAATAAGTCCATTGAAAACAATCCACTCCCCCTCTTTTACCTTTTTTTACTTTGCCTTAGTTGTAACTAGGGTTGCACTGTTGGAAAAAAAATATTATTTGAGTTCAGTTATCGACAAATCGTAATTGTTGCGTCAAAGATTACGTAACAAAATGAATAATGCTTTACATTATTTATATTAATTATTGCCGTACAAAATAACCGTTGTGTCCGTACGGAGTGTGTACTCGTGTAGAATTTCCCTGTATGTTATCATCACCGCAAACTACCGTCCAGAACAAACAAGCGGCCATCGACGACGACCAAGGGTGTAAATTACTCTAATATCCATCATAAAATTATATCTTGTAATATAATTAACAGTGATTGAAAATGTAGCTTTTTACTTAGATGAGATGAATTTCTAATATTCGTACTAGAAATTATAATTTCATGTTTGCCGAAGAGTGCTGAGTAATAGTAACCAGGAATTATTCTTTAACGTGCTTTTCAATTTACAAAATCATTGAAGATTTTTTGTCCATAACGGTTTATTATTTGTCACCTTCGTCTTCGTCATATCATTCACGACTAACTACGGTTTAGAAATTTTAATAGGTATTGGTATATAATATAGTGCAAAATTATTAACTTAAAAAGTAATATTGATACTGATATTGATAAAAGACAATAATTTGTTAAATAATATTTCTTAAAGCTATCTAACTAGTATTACGACTGTGCTGAATATCAGTATTATATTCAGTTATTTATATTATTGCCTGATGGTACTTAGAACCAATGTGGTGAATACCTATTATATTATTTGTTAACGTTTATTAATAGACTATTGATAATCTAGGTATATTATTAGTACCAATATTTATGGAATTCCTATGGATTTGACTGAGTAGAGGATGGATGGCTATCCTCGTGGAGTACGTCTTGCTGAACACTATAATCAATAATAAGCGGGTCCCTCGCTTTCCTAGTGGTTATTAATGCGTCAGTAACATCTTTGGTGTTACGAACCTCCATGGGCAGCGGTGCCTATTTGGCTTAAGTTGGACTACCCGTTCGTTTGTCGACAATTTACAAAATATAAATGCGTTAATTAATTTTTGACAACCCTAGGTATGCCTTGCTGTTGGTTGCCGGTCGCCCTTTGGTCTCATTTATAAACGCCTATAGTTTATCAGTATCCATGCCCCATTTGTATTGTTTGGACCGACTCTCCGCTATCCTTGTCTTTGAGATGTCTTTGCAAATAAAATCAACTGTTTTATGTTGTAAGACTGTTTGTGTCGAGCGTTACAAAAGACGTTATACATCTATCAAAAGACAACAACATTCATTCTCATTTATCTTAGTAATTAAACCATGAGGAATACTATTTCGTTTAAAATCCACTACTAATAAAAAAGGGTGGTGGTGAAGAATAACTGTAAACTATAAAATGATTTAAATACACAGTTGCTCTGTATAGTATTGAACGTAACCTGGTTAATTTAATAGTGCTTTTACTGGACTTCTACGGATATCGGAATTAGCAAAGCAGCGTGCGGTTCAATTCTATCGATTACTCGAGTTTCCACGGACTCTAAGCTATCGACGCCAAAGAGGTGCTGTGAACTCAATACTAAATTAAATTAACTTAACCTTCATGACGTAGGTGATATTTAATCGGTTGTTTAAATACAGTAAATGGAACTAAGTTACACTGTGGTTTCTCGGAATATTGGAATATATAACTTAATCGGGAAACATAAAAATACGAAGTAAATCTACTGCTTAATATATTAATCTGATTTGCCATTTTAGATAGCCCTCGTTATCGCGAGGGCGACAACAACATTACAATGACCGTATTGTCCGAACATAACTTTTTAAAAAGCTTAAAATCTCATTGCTTTAACCATTACACGTTCATTCTGTCTTTAAACCAATGCATTTTGATTTTACATTCGGAATTCATAGTTATTTTGGTAGGATTGTTTTTTGTGGTTTCTACTTGTGGAATTGTTTGTTGAATTAATAGACAGTTTTTTGTTATTTCTATTTAAGATGTCTATGCACTTTAAGTTACGAAGTTATGTTTTTTTTATTAATAATATTTTTGTTAGTGTGCTTAAAGATTCAATATTCACAGGATGGTGAATGCACTATCAGGTGGTAGGTGTGCATTAAATTGTAGTAAGTTTAAAATACTACTTTATGTAAATAAAAGGTCTTTATTGAAATATTATTTCTATTAAATAAATTAAAAAATACTTTCTAAGCTCTTACAAATTGTTTTGAAGGATAGAGTATAATCACCATGTTTGAAGTTAAGATATTATTTTAAAATTATGTCATTGCGCTATTATAATTGATTTAATTCATTTATTTTTTGAAAAAATGCGCACTCTCGACTATATAAGAAGGAGATCTTTTGAATAGATATCGTGAAGGGATAAAGTATCGTTATTCCATTATACGATACAATTATTTGTTAACCGGCAATTTACCTTTTTCCCCCGCTGGTTTTTCCGTCGTCGTGTTGGAGTATAGGGAAATACGAAAATCGCTGCGCGGAGTAGGTAATAGCTTCTAAGAGACGTCGAGAAATATATTTAACTATTGTTTTTAAATGTTATCACTACAATTGTATTTTTTTTATCATATTCTTAAGCCATATACAGCCATAACTTCGGCTTCTTAACTTTTAAACTCGGATTCGGTCACGTAGTTGTCTTTGGCGTTCTTACGGCGAACGACACTGAAGGTGATCAAGTTTTTACAGCCTTAATAACAACACACGTTTGTAATATTGACTGATGATAGTTCAGTACTTTGTTTCTTCACGTGTGTTGTCATTTTTAAAACTTTGTAATGTAATTTGAATATGAAACATTGTAAGTTATATATATTTTTTTCCGTACTTCCTTGGTTTTTAACGGTCCATGACGGTTATATAATTCACTAGGAAATGGCATTGATTAGGAATAACAGTATTGTTTATTGTAGCTTGTCACAAGGCATATTATAGTCTTAACATGTCATACAAGTTATTAGATTATTATTATTATTATCATACTTATTAGACATTTTAATATGACATGTCGGATTTACATAAATAATTTTTATTAGCATCTGATTACTAAATTACTTAATGTTCTCAAATCTATGAATAATAAGCCGTAATCCACCACAATAAATAAGTATTTATCTGAAAACGATTTATCTTTTGGGACGCTATGGAGAATACTCAGGTATGCTGGTCGCCCTCGCGATGTTATCGTTTTGACCGCAGCAAGTGGTATATACCTGTCAAACATTACGTTAAAAAAATGAAGATGTCCAATCGAAAAAATCCAAGCTATTAGCCACCGTTTTATGGATTGTTCTCGTAAAATTAATCTTCCATAAATTATTTTAGTACAACACCATCTAATTCTTGAACAGTCTTTTTCTCTAACCGTTGTGCAAACATATTTTCATCCCATCTATTTGAAAAGAGGCGAATGGTTCCTCGGTATATGCGAGACAAACGTGTCATTCCGGCGTACTTAATAACAATGACGAAATGACTTTTGGAATCGGAGCACTATTTAATAAAGAAGTTTGAACAGAATTCGCTTCGAAAAACTCCTGGCCGGTAATAAAAAAGCTCACCTGCTGACACGGCTTTAGTTAACCAAAAAAAATATATACGCGGCAACTTTTTTTTTATCACTTGTTATCAAATTATTAAAAACAATTTTAATTTGTTATTTGGTTATGTAAATATAAATAATTGTCACTACTAAAAGCATATCTTATTTATTTTTCTCATACACGTGGATGAAAAGCAAAGTGTGCCCCACGATACCAAAGTTATTTAACCTCAAGCGACGTACTTTGAATACCTCGCTACGCTTAGGATTCTGCTCTAGAATCCTTCGCGTTACTCCGGATTCAAACAATCGCTTTTGCCATACGTTATTTTGGTTCCTTGTAACACAATCGATTGACTACCTTTCTTCAATAATTACACTTAAGATTTCAAATACGGATCACTGATTGTAGGCCATATATCATATTTGTTTTCAATTCGCCTAGCGTATCAATCAATCAACGAAATCTTAGCGATGGTAGATAAACTGAAATGTAAATCTAATAGCAAAAGGCATTCAATGTTTTCGATACTACAAGATGTAAGAGATTTATAAAGTTTCTCATAGTGCCTATGGTTCAATTCTGCGTTAATTTAAAACTCATTCGTACTGTCATTTCCCTCATTAATTTCGCTCAATGCCGCAATAATCTTTATACGGAAAACGTACTTTTAGTCGCCAGGTAACTGTTAATTAGCCGCGCACAATATTATAAGGGTTTCGCAATATACATCTATATTAAACCTATATTAACTAATGTAGAGCGAAAGGCGAGAGAAAATTAATTAAGGAGAACACAACAGTCTCCAACGTCCTTGACTCTCTCCGGTCTTGGCAAATGTACTAAGAAATGAGTAAGTTTTTCAGTTAACCGCAGTTACCCGATAATGGGGTAACTAATTGATATAGGAAACACCTAGATACTCGTCACGAAAACAATTGTGAAGGTAAAACAATATATCGTGTCATTAAAGCCTGTAAGGGCTCTTAATCAAAATTCCGCAGCATTAAAGGATTGTTTTAAGGTCCGATACTAAGGAAGAAAGAAATAAATGAATAATAGTAAAAAAAAATTATTACCTCGATGTTCAAATCGTAGCGAATCCAATAGTTGGATGTAGTGTAAATTTATGATTATAAAACAGATGATCGAATCTTTTTCTTAAACTGTAACAGAAATTAAGCATTATGATTCACAAAATATCATTACCATAACGTTTTCAATGTTTTCAGTGTGCGATTGAACATATTTTGGAGGCAATTTAATATTTGTTGACGATTTGACGTCGAGCGCTTCGTCAAGCGTCAAGAATAACAAGACACATATCAAGTATACGTACTATATACGTACCAAGGTAACTAACGCGTAGATAAGTCTTGGATGACAAATTTTGATTGCGACTTATTCTAAAAAGCCGTGTATATTAAATTTCTTTCCCTACATAAGTACTTAGAGATATAATATAACAGAACCGGAACTCATCGTATACAGGGTTATTGTTGTGGATAAGGTTTGAAATTTGTAGTCAAATACCGTTCGAATTCGGCAAAGAATTTATTTACGCTTTAAATAAAACATTATGATAACTTTAATAGTGTTTATCATTTCATAGTATAAATAATAACTTTCTGTGTGTCTGAACGCGATTATATTAAAAACTGCTGTTTCATATTTTCTTTCGGTTTTTATTAATAGGTAGGTGTGATATTTACGCGGTTTAGGGCGTGAACATAATAGATAAAAAGCCTGATAAAAACGATTAGTAATTATTTCAGCTTCAGTTAGTATTTATCATGTTGACATAACATATATGTTTCATAAATTGAAGCGAGAAATAATTTCTAGTAAAATTACGGACTTAAGGTCATTTTACACCACCGTGGGTAAGCGAAAGAAACGAAGTTATGTGACTGTCAATTAAAAGAAAAAAATATAAGGCAAACCTCTATATACATAAGTTTTTATGCCACAATTAAATAGTAATTCGGCAAACTGCACATCAATTTTAAAAGGAATTTATAAAACACGCATGCACGTAAGAGCACACGTTGTATTAATCTACTGAAAAGTATATGAGAAAGATGTTATAAAGCACCAGTTGTGTCGTCTCGAACTTTGCCCATTTGTCATCTGTTATCATCTTGCTCTGATACTAAATTATAAGTGAAACTTCGCGGCTTGCAATTATATCGCGGAGAACAGATGTAGCCTTCCTGTCCTTTTTTTGTAACACACTTCCCTGTACATTAAGCTCACGTTAACAGGACGTAATATTTTTAAGAACTTTTAGGTATTTAATACGAAATATTTACTTAACTTAAACAAGTGTTATGTCCAATTTATGATATAACTAGTATCTCGTCGTCGCCCTTAAAAACATAAGCTTTATTACAAATAAACATATTGTTTCAGTATTTATATTGTTATATTAAAATTATCAGACATTTAATACGTTTTATGTTTATCTTATGTACATGTCTTGTTAGTTTTATGAATGGGAGAAATTTATTGTATTACCCGCACAGCAGCAGTCAAATTACTCTTTGCTAACCCTTTAATAGAACTGCCATTCTAACTTTTATTTCCTGTCACGTAGAAAAAGATTAGCTCCCGCGCTATGAAAGTATTAAGATTTAAGCATCAAATTAGAAAGAAGAAAGAAAGAAAGAAAAACGTTTATTCAACATAAAGCAGCAAATAACAAAAATAATAGTTATAAAAAGAAGGGAATTAAAACAATATAAATAAAAAAAAAAAGTTGCATTATGCGAAAAACGAACGCACTCAGCTTTACTGCGGCGGCGCTAAAGCCGCAACGCTGGTTTTCAGTGCGTCAGTCTATGACGCATATAACATTCACACATTTCTAGCACACCATTCATTACATTACGTGCGATCATTTGCAGCTAAAAAGAGTCGTCAAATCTCTGACCCAAGTTATTGTCGAATGATAGTTATCATTAGGTAATGTTGGAGACGTTCAGGCAACATAAAAACCTTCTTCCAAAGTGTGAAGTAGTGCCCACCACCATTTACGTACTTCTAAAACGATCCTCCAAAAAAGTGATGAATTGAAAATATATGACCTATTACGCATATTTTATACCGTAAGAGCGTTCTGCTTTATACGTTCCAATATTTTTATATAGTACCTATTCCTCTGTGTCCTACTTTCGCGGCTTTCCTTTTAATGTGTATGCGCTGTAAACTTTCTATTTCATCCTTTGAAAAACAAGGCAGTATAACTCAACCACTCTCCATAGCCTACTTAATCATATATACAATATAAAACACTTTTATTGCCTTTTACTATAGTGAAAAGCAAGACTTCGATAGACACTGAAAGTTTTTACGACCGCCATTCGCAATAAAGACAAGAAACTAAAAGCCTTAATGCAATCACTTTTTATAAGTTACAAGTGCTCGAACGCTTTACACGTTTATTAAAATACTCAGAGCTCATCACTGTGACTAATGAGATAATTGATTCGGTATGATATTTTTAATGAAGTGCGGAAACTTGAAAACTCGACGATAAAATTTACCTCATTCGGGTTTACTAGTGGAGCGGCGATCAATTCGAGTATTTCGGAGTCCGCGGTGCGGTGAATAATTTTGGCTTTACAAAGTTAAGGCGTGGAAACATTTCAGCGCTTCCATCTGAATTGCATTCGTATTTGAGAGCAGCGGCGCTCGTAAAGTTTTCCTATCCCTCTTGTCAGTCAATGTTTCTGCATCCTAGACCGAATTTTTGTATTCTATCTATTTATACACTTTAAATTATATAAAACACTGCTTTCACATGACAGTTCCAGAATATGACAAGTTTTAATATTTGTTAGGATCTTTATGAAATATTGTCACCACGTCACAGTTGCTAATTCAGCTGTAAAAAACAAATTACCTTAGACTTGTGTTTAGGTAAGGTAAAACGCTTAGAATTAAGGTGTTCAATGAATTACGCAAATCGGTCCGCAAAACTTGAGTTGAAAAAATACCAATCAACCATATTATCCTTAAAAACATCCAGTAACATAATACATCCAGTAATATAATCCCAATCGAATATATAATCTCTTTCTTTTTGAAGTCAAATTAAAGATAACACAAAGGAGTCGGTTATACCTCAATTATTATCACGAGACCGTACCAAAGGAACATCTAATTTAGCGGTAACGGAATTCCTATGAAATTGTGTGCGTAATTAGATACTGAACTGGAGAATTAATCTATAATTAGATACTTTGATACTTAACTGCATTAGGTGGACCGGTCAGAGAATTTAGTGGTTTGCAGCAAAAACTGCAAACGTATGGAATGTTCGCAATTTACGAAGGTCGGAGATAGCAAGCGCGAAGTTACAGCAGACGTGCCGGCCGCACACAGCTTTATCCGCAATGGCCTCGGAGGGACCATCCGCAGGGTTCAGTAATCGATGCGCTCAATTATTCTCGAGTGAACGAAAGCGAGTAAATCAGGTCAGGCAAATTCATTAGTTCACGATTGGCGAGTGCATAAGTAATATTAAATTCTCCGACCCGGTGTTCAGCTCTCACGAAAATGACGAAGAGTGAACTATTACAGATTAATCTGGAGTTGATGAAGAGTAACAGAATGCATGTGTACAGTGTAAAGTCAGAAATACGGTACTACTATTGCAATATGTTGATGCCTCTGTTTTGATTACGACATCTTTTTCTGAAGACCGTAGTGTAGATGAAGGTTCATTATACATTTAAATACGTACCTCTTAAAAATAATAAACTTAGGGCAAATTATATGCCGTAGTGTCCACCAGTTAGTCAAACTGGATACGGTAAAACAGTGAATGATGTGCCTTCTCATATTAGGCTCTCTACACCCCAGTCACTACCGACCTCCATGCGTAGGACATCAATTCCACTGCGAAAAATTTTTTTATTCAAAGTTAGTTTCTATAAATATTTCTAAACTCAAGCTGCACTACAGTAAATTCCTACCATAATATCGTCATAATTGAATGATGAGAATGAACTGCATAGATGTAGGCTAGATAGATTAATCTACCACTAGTTTGTCCAACGGTTTCTCTTTGCCACCACAGTTTCGCCGTGATGACGATCCAGGCAACTGGATATAAATTTCGCGATGGCATTAGTTTAAAATATTATACATATCAACAAAAAGCAAATTATTTACAATTATTGATTTTTTACAACGATAGTATATAGTAGTATATAAAAAGTATTCATAGAAAAAATACTGCATTAATATTGTTACAAATCAGAAGTGGGATATTTTAATTATAACAGTAGCATAATATAAGAACAATAAATAATCCACAGTTAAAATGTATCTATACTTATAAGACGTTAAATATTTGACGCTAATCGCGTAACTATTTGTTCTTCGGTTGCAATGAAACTCATCCTTCACTGATTCAGCGGTGATCTGTCTTGGTTACATTTTACGACCCAACAAAGCGAATAAAGCGCTTTTATTTTTGCACTTTATTTCCAATCAAACCTTTATGTTTTACCTAGTATTTCTAGTGCACTTTTTCACACAATCACTGTACGGAATTATAAATCAAATCCGAAAACAGATGCAGTTTAGTCTACACGAGTACTTTTTTTAAATGTTAATGATATCATTATACTATTCTATTCTATTTGGGTTTTTTGTTTTTATGTTTCGTTTGATATTCCACTGTTGCCTATTTCTGCCCCACTCTACGCTCGTTCTTTTATAGAATGACGAGGGTTACATTCTTAGTCCGTCATGCTGCTCGAGTGCAGGTTTGCAGAACTCACACGTCTCTGGGATAATAACAACTTTCAAGTATGAAGATTTCTTTACGGGTTTTCTTTCAAGATTAATTAGGATTCGATTCTATGACCCTGGAGTGGAAGACTAATATTTAAGTAAGCAGTCCATCTCTGAACATCTGTTAGGTTTGCTTAGGTTGCTGTGGAGTTTGAAAATCTACATTTACGCTACACAATAATTCGATTTTATTTTATGTACTATTTATGAATTGACATTATTATTAGCTTAGATTTTCAGTGAATAGATAGATAAGTATGTAATATTTATTTAGTTATTAATCCAATATATTTACATATTATATTGACGCTTCACAGTCATCACGTATTATATCGATAACTGTCATATGCATCCGACTGACCACCGCCATAATGTTTCAGTGTTACAATATATTATTATAAATACGTGTTGTGTACTATTTGAATTATTGAGCTGAAATCTAGAATTTGAATAATAAGGAATGCATTCGATTAATACGATCTACTTTCTACAGTTTATAGATTGCGCCGCCCAGCCTTCATACATTTGGGAAACATCTCCTTGTACTCGATTTTACAGAGGACTATTTTTACAAAGACATATATTGCTACTAATGGAAGTGTTCATCAACTATTCATTCAGTCATTCGTTTCAGGATTTCGTTAAGTCTCAAGTCGTTAGTAGTAAATATTAAAAAATTTGACCGTAATAACGGCTGCTTTGGTTTAATCATACTGTGTTTGTTCTTTTCAAACACAACGCACCTGTGTTAGTTTTGCTTTGTTCGGACAAGGGGTAATAGCGAAACTATAATTGTGTGTGCCCGACAATACACTTGACCGATCTACATATAAAGGTTGATCTGTCGGTAAACTTCAAACATTTACATTAAATAGTGTTGTTTCTCAACACTTAATTTTTTTGTGACACTATTATGCAAACTGACTGCGTGATATTATTAAGCATTGACTAGGATTTGAAA
>DWPT01005372.1:0-12284 GCA_018251895.1 Agathymus mariae mariae
AGCAAGTAAATGATATTTTAAATGTTTTTTTTTTTATTTATTGCAAGAATATTTTATGAAATGAATTTACAAGCATGATAAAAGTGAATAACAGTCGTTTTGGATGTGTACGCATAATCAATATGATATTCTATATGAATCCCAAAGCCTAAGTGTTGACCTTATTAATACGTTGTTCTTTAAATTTCAAAATTCATAATATCACAGTAATATCAAAGCTTTCTTCAGTAAACTCTGTAGATTGTTATCGCGATAATTTTTCAATTGTATTAAATACTTAAGTTGCAACATTAGTACATGATGTCTTTCAACGGCCACTTTTGAGGTTTGTCCTTTATTTTAAACCATATTCAGATTTTCTCCAATCTCAAAATTTCATTGAAAATTTATATGATATATATATAAACTCCTGTTTGTGAAACGATAAATATCTCTCTTAATTCTCTTTATAAATATCTTCAGATTTTCTGGCGTAGGTTTTGAATTCCTTTAAGTATGTTGTTTGGAAAATATTGGTGAGGCGATTTGCGATGTAACATTTTCAATTATTTCGCTTTCGAATAGAGTGTAATATTCTATGGCAATGAAGCAATACCAAGTATAAGGGTGGGAAGGAAAATAAGCTGATAATAATGATGTGCCCCAAGTCAATATTATGTGACCGTCTTTTTGCCGGTACTTTCAAAATAGATTGATCAATCTCTTTGCTACACCTCTGCTTTTTATATCTAAAGGTATTTTTAATAAGTATTTTTAATATTGTATATATATACACACACAACCACGTATACTGTATTCCACCACGGTGCGTACCAAAGATGAAAAGCTGGTAGATTTCTCCTTATATCAATATTGCAATATTACTTCATATACAAAGTCTATGTTAGATATTATTTATTACATGGTTTTTGATACAAAACGAATTAGACGTAAGGTATTAACGTTTTAATGGCAAGTGTTGTTCGTGAGCCTGTTATGAGCTTCTCGTGCCATTGAAGATTAGCCTTGACCACGATCGATAAAAAACTGGCTTAAAATATCGGTGTCCAATAGACGTACCATGACTACACGTATCATAGTAGAAAATAAGTTACCGAGTGTATATACGGATAAGGATTGACACTGACTTGTAAATATAATTTTATCATATTAATAATTTTACTCAAGACACGATTCCTAGTACCGCGTTTGCTATCAATGAGGAGCGTGTTTACCTCATGATCTTTTTCAGTTGTTTTATAAACTTAGAAAAAAATGTGTAACGATATTTGTTAAAACATGGCATTATACTGAGAAAGCTGTAGCGACCTAGTTCATTTTTCCTCGGCTATCTCGTATTTCTGTCTAATTAGGGCACCGTGCCCGGGGCCAAGTCGCAGCTTACCTCCGGTGCGCTAACAACGGGTCCTAGCCGGCTTTAATGCCAATTACCTGCGCGCTTCTCTACTCCCAGCATCAAGTATCGTTGTTGTGTCGAGAGAGATTCGCCCGCTTCACTTCATGATATAATATCTCTCAACAATTAATTGCTCTTTATAGACGGCGGATGCTTCAATGACGTTTATAAACTTGAAACAGATCAGTTTTGTATTTTATTTATACTGATATCGTTTTAAATAAAAATATAGAAAAGGAACAATTGCGATATGTCGAGATTTTTTACTCAGGTTATTTTTTTTTTGTTTTAATTACATGTAGATATGTGTAAATTGATGGAATTTGGAATTTATTTTACATCAAGGAACAACAGGTTGGTGCAAAAATACAATTTGACGAGCCCTAATCACATGTCCTAAAGCTAATCTTGGTTAATTAATTGTAAACTATACATGTAATAAAATTGTACCTGATCGCTTTCTGTGCATGAACGATATATGAGACAAAATATTATTAGGGACCTTTATTAACACAACAATAGTTGTTAGAATTTTTGTCTGTTCGTCTGTTTGTCTGTGCGTTTGTTCACGCTAATCTCAAAAACTCAAAATGTCTACATAAGTGTGTATAACAAAATAGAGCCGATATTCATATATAGGTACATCGAATATAACGGATGTCAGAAGGATGTTGTAGTATCGCGCAATTTTTAATATCGGCGTCTTCGCAACCAATACTTTACGGTTATGTGAATCCGGAAAGCTGTAAATCGCAGAAAGTACGTAACGAAACGCGAAACGGGAGAGCGTCGGCGAAATTAATTTCAGATGATGAATGATGAACGATGGCGATGCAATTTACATTTCAACTGGTTATATTACCTTATCTACTGCAACAAATCTATTTTTGTTGGTACCAAGATATATAAGAGAAGGTTTAACTGTTGAATTATCCAAGTGTTTTTAATTAGTGTCAATAGCCGAAAAACGTGCAGACGACCCACCTGATGGTAAGTGGTCTCCGTCGCCTATGGACATCAGTACTAAAGGTATCACTGAGGCATTGTTGGCCAGGACATAAGAAGAAAGAAAGTACCGACTCGCAAGTCCCCAGCCGGAACACGACGAGTCGTGTCGTGGCGGACTCAAATAGGTTAGCGGCAGGCAGGCAGGCTTCACGGGAAGAAAATAATACCATTCTTGTTATTAACGACTTAATAATAATACTGATAATATAAACCTTACGTGAAGTCCGACCACCAAGTAGGCTGGCTTCTGTGGCCTCTTACGACATCCTATTCTGGCAGCATAGATTGGGGGGAGTATTCTAGGCCGCTTGCTTTGATAAATTAGTTACTTTTATAATTACTACTATATTTTTTGTAGCTTATGAATATTTTACGATTAAAATGTTTATTAAAACTATTACTACCAACTATAAATCCTTTACTTTGTTGAATGTGAGATTCATGTACTATTTTTAATATAGATAATTAACATCTTGCCTTCGTTTGAATTTCCAGAATAATGACATTAAATGTTGGTGTGAAACTCATTTACAATCTGTTGCTTGGCTTAAAAGTTTACCAAATTCCATTGTTCTACATTATTATTTGTTAGGTGTGTTTCATAACAACATCACAATATTCATTCATTCATGAATATTATTCAACGGTGAAATATTGATAGTGTTATTTGAGTGAATAAAAAATATTTTGTATCAAAGACAGGCGAATACATTTTAACACTTTTATTCAGTTAAAAGATTTGGCGAGAGACAGAGAGAGCGAAGTGTCGTATATTCGATACGGAAACTGTACTCGGATTATCCTGCCGTAAGCAAACAAAAGTCCACAAAGCCTCGACGAACTGAGAGCACACGTGAACTATGGTAACGAAAAGTCGATAAAACCTTTATCTTATTACGGATCGCCTCTTACAAAAACTTTAGGCACGGTACGACATTACGAGTCAATCCTGTTTAGCGACGGAACCGTTAATGACCTTAGCGCATGTCCCTTTTTTTAAGTTTTTCTTTATTCCACTAATACGTATCACTGAAGTTGGAGTTAGACACTGGATAAACCATATATTTTTAAAAGTCACTGTTGTTGGCTCGTAAAGAATCATCCGCCGTCTCCGGCGACACCATTACTCCTTGTGCCACATGAAAAATTCATATTGCAGTCGTTTGATCGCGTTAACGTGCGGACGAGTCGTGCGCGTACGCCTCCTGGGGACGCTAAGCATGGCTTACAGCACACCTCCCGCAATGCTCTCTCCGACGTGCCATAACGCCGTATATAAATTTAATTTAAACACAGACCGCTGATACGGATCGTAGGATAGAATTTTGTAGTTTCAACTTGAAAAGAATTAAACTACGTGCTTGTTTGTGTTTATCGTGTGTGTTGGATGTTTCTGAGTATACCTAAAGAAGAAGAAGAAAGAAGAAGAAATCAATTTTAGGGCGTCACTTACCAAACTATGCTCTTTATTTTATTAAACTGAATCTTATTTGTGTCAACCGAAATACTGTAGTTGTTTACAAGGGTATATATATAGATTTTAAATGATATCATAATGGTCTTCTATTTTTTTACCGTGATAAGTACTTAAGTTTTACGCTTTTAATATTCAGCTACGTGACTTGTTACGAGACTAATTTTTGCGTGAAAATTACGGAGAATATTTACGAATTTAAAATATCTAAAATATTTTTATGGAACATAAAACAATATTGAATAGTTCTTAAACGGATGCGTGCGACAGACGGGCTTAAATCACTGAGCTACCGTTGCTTAATCGGGTTTTATTTTTAAAGTAAATTGTTGAAAAACGAACAGACGAGCCAGCTGATGGTAAGACTTCGTGAACTCCAAACGCATCACCGAAGTATTGCCGACTGGAAAAGAAAAGCGAGGACGTGCATTATTAAAATTGCTTAATCGTGTTGTATTTTTTTTATTGTAGTAAATGAAATGAAGTGACAATACTAAATAATGGTTATAAGAGAGATGAAAGAAGTACTTTCATTCTAACAGCCGAGTGCGCGTGGGTGCGTTGTCATAATGAAGCAGTAATTCTTGGAGTCGATGTTTGATAGCTTTTTATTCATACCAATTAATACTTGTGTAATCATTTGTTAGCACACCGTTCGGCCATTGTTGCTACTTCTATTGCGTGAACACATTATTAATTTATACGTTAGGGTTATAACCCGTCATCATTAAAAAAAAAAAAATAACCTACCGATCGAAATAAATCTTCCCTTCGCTTTTCGATAGTTTTGTGATCGTATTGCAATCTAAGGTTCATCAAATAACATCGTAATAACGTCGAAATGATTCTATTGCAAAATTTAGAAATCATGTCACTACTCCATATGAATCTGTTTTGAACATTAGTGAGGTCGTGCGACACACGACGTCAAACTACATTCCTTACTCGGAAAGTGTTCGTGTAAATAAATATTCGTGAAAACTAATTAACTTTTATCTTAAATATTTTTTTATTCCGTAATAGTCGTGAAATGGCGAACACATCGTTTTTTATCTTTTGAAGTTACCGACAACATTTAATTGAATTACGTCATTGGTTGATGTTATTAACCATGTCGGTATTATATAGGGGCATTTATCCAGAAACTCCATTTGAAGTATCAAAAGATTTAACTGGTTTATTAAAATGTATGATGCTGCTAAATGTTAAATTGAATCTTTCATCATTTCATATTAAATTTGTTCTATTTTCAATATGTCGTACTCGTATGTATGGATGAGTAAATTTTTAAGAGAATTTTTAATGTTTTTCACAAAATTCACCGTTAAAAACCCTTTATAAGAAAGTTCATTAAAGTATTTATTATAGAGGGATATTTTGTTTTATGTTCGTTCCAATTACTGTTGTCTTTCTATCAAATTCAAATGATTTGAAACGTATTCTAAGGATCCATTCTGAGTGTCAATAAATGATTGCACCAAAAAGCAGTACTGTACGGTAGCTAAGTTGTCTAAAGAAAATCCTTAAGGCCGCGTCCCGGAGCGGCTTCGGAAAGATTCGTTCGTATATTTTGGTATATGCGACACAGTTTTCACTTGCTTTTCGTATATGTTTGAGAGCTCGCGCGTAGGGCGATCACAGTTTTTTACACACTGGCGCCAGCTGATCGCGGTAGCACGTCATTGAAACTCCGCGGTCGTGATGGCGGTAATATTTAAGAGCCCAAGATCCTACAAGTACTATAACCTATTCGGGGCTAAATAGTCGTTAAAACTACTAAGTTACGAGGTATCAGAAATGACGAGCTGTAGCAAAATTGTTTTACTCAATAATAAAAAAAATCTGATTTGTTTAATTTCTTAGTTATTCCAGTGATTTTTTTATATTCCCTATTGTTAAGAATAAGCTTGATATGAAATTTTTATCGGTTTTGCTTCAGGCAAAATAATCCGTACTGCTATTTAAAATCTACTAACATTTTGTGGTGTTTTTTTAGCGATTAATACTTCTTATATTATAAAAAGAGACTTCAATTATAAAGTTGAAACCAAACATTTTAAATGAAATGTATGTGTATGTCCTTGTGTTACTTAGAGATACTGTAGATTTTTATAAGTTCCAGACCGGAGATGTTATGGAGTTCCGTAATCGTAACCGTCACCGAAACTATTGATAATCCGAAATAATAATATATCCGAAACCGCAATCATATCCGATAAAAATGTGTCGGATAATTTTGGATAGTAGCGCAGAGTCTACATAAAACATGTTATGATTGGTTTTCGTCCGCCGAACCGATACACTAGCCGTGTCTTTCTCATTTTATATAGTTTTTATTATGTTATTTTTAAGACTATTATTTTTTTCTGTAATTATAGTATCAAATAATACCAAGAAATATAGTCAAACTTTGTTAATGCATTATATTCTTTTTCCAAGTTGCAAATCATCTAATATGCAAACCAAATAATCGGATAATCCTAAATTATTTCATATCCGTAATCGGTAAAATATTATTCATATATCCGTATCCCATATCCACATCCGAAATTTTATATCGATACCCCCTTGCAGAGAATCACACATTTTTACTTTTTTATAAGGTTTACTAAAGATATGCGATCTCACATTTTCGGATTAGTGGTTTCTTCCATAATTTATGAATACAAATTTTATTTCCAAAAATAAACCGTGAGGCAACGCCTTATACTGTTGACTATTTTACTTACCTTTCTTTACGTTTGATTTATCTTTTGTTCTAGTGGACTTGCTGCAAATGCTAGAGTTTAACGTGACCGTATCTTTTCCGGCGGCACCTCTTCTCACGGTTATTTTGGCGCTCGTGGGTAAGTATCTATAATATTCGTTTGTCCCCCCTTTCGTAAATTAAATTATAAGGTTGCAGTGGTTATATTTTGAAAAATGTATTTTTATTTTGTAAAAAAATTACGCCTTTGAAATCTTTGTGCGAAATTACAATTTGTCAACCCCTTTGAAGTATAATTTCGACAAAAAGTTTATATTTTCTTTAAAACGATTGAAGTAAGGAACAAAACAACAGTCACGTTTGTTTGTTTGTTTAACTGGCCGAGAGGTCACGTTAATTGGAAACTTTTGAAACATGTTCTACCGCTGCACTGTATGGGTTCGTTGGTGATTTCTTTTAGGGACAAAATTTTCTCGCGTTGTGAAATTCTTTGCCGGGCGTGTTTTGAGGCATTGATTGCTGCTTAACCTTTCACTAGATTTCAATAGAGACTTACGAGAAATACCGTTGTGTATGGAGAAATATTGTTGTATATATAGATAGGGTCTTTTGTAAAATTATATACGAGTTCACCACCAATCAGAGCTCTATTCAATATGTTTACATCAAGATACATGATATCATGCTGTGCGGCAATTTCAATGTAAAGCAAATTAGATCAAATTTCTTGGCTCAATTTGTGTAGCTTTTTGTATGTTTGTATTAAAGTAGGTCGGTAACATAGTAATTATTTTTATAACGCACTAATATATTATTATTTCCTATATCGATTTAAATATGTTGATAGGAAATATTCCTCATGTTTTCCGTTTTGGTTTTGTCCACGTGTCCCATATGAAAGACGATGGCGGAATGTGGCGCCATTTGTCCTTTACGATAACTATTCGTCGATTTCTATTTATACTTGGATAATTTTGTGTGTCGGGCGTCTTCATTGAAACGTTAGTAGGTCGGTCGATTCAACAAGTAACGGCGTGGCGCCTGTTGCGCGAGGGAGGGCGGGGCGCCTGTTGCGCCTCGTAGACGCCGCTGCCGCCCACTCCAATGGCTCTGTAGCTGGTGCTCATACTACCAATACTTTTGACCCATTTAAACCGTATTTGGCACGCCTCACCGAGCTGGAAGACTTCCTCGTAAACGTCGCGGCGCCGTAGTAAAATTTTAGGAGTTTCGTTAACCGACTGCTCGGTAGCTTCATGTTTTAAATATTTTTGGAAGTTATACGCTGTGTCGACCTGTTCGGGACTTTCAGTTTGGGTGAATTTCTCGTTATAATTTTTAAGTGATCACTCACTCTTGGTACCTTACGTCATTAACAACAAAATATGAGCTCTATAGTTTTTCTGCCGCTTTCAACTAGTGTAAAAGTAACTATGTATTTTATTTATCTATATTTTCAAAATTCATGTACACCAATGAAAATATTAAGTTGGTCGAATAAATTAATATATTGTGAAATTTATCAGTGGGGTAAGTTGACTATCATGTCAATTGACACAACTAAAATTGGCTGTTAAACACAATCAGTTGATACATTTTGTACTTCAGATTAATTGACAATTATTATTAGCTTTTAACCGACTTCCAAAAAGGAGAATTTGTTAATTATGATTTGGACCAAGCTAAACCGATTTGTCCGAAGATTTCAATTTGCGCGATGCTTTCTTTGCTTTAAAAGTGTTTTCTGCCAATATACTCTTAGATTGTTATATTAGTTCGAACCGATTTATGTCGACAGAGCACAAAACTTGGTCGCTTTTGAAGGAATGCAGTAAATCAAATTTGATTCACGATTTGCTACTAGAAACTTGTAGCTTTATAAAGATAAAGGTATTTATTTACACTTAACTACTAACCATTTCTAATTTATTAAGGATTATTATAAATATAAAAAAAACCTTTCACTGAAGTAGTCGTTTTTTCTGTTAAAATTGAAACACTAATATTAAACTATTATCCATCCAAATGTAATTATTATAAGATTACGTATAGTTTTCACGCGTAGAATGCTGTTAAGGGGGTGTAACCATTGTTGAGATCAAACTAACATCCCCTGATCGTGGTGCATCCTGGTTCAGAGATAATAGCGCCCGGTTCTTACTCTCATATCTACATATTCACCCAGTTGGGATAACCCAACGGTACGCGGGCACGGTGCTATGATTTTTCCTTGCCTGGCTAATCTGTCTTCTAAAATGAACCGTTAATGTTTTCAAGTGCATGAGGAAGGCCTTTGATGTTGCTGATGCCCGTAGCCGGCGGTGACGAATTATCAGTTGGCCCATCTGTTCGTTTGTCGGTTATGACATGAAATATAATTTTTATTCGATAGTGGCAGTATGAAGCGGGTGTGCAGCCCACTTTATTTTATGTAGCTACTGGTTCTATAGTTACATACCCAACCTAACCACAGGTTTATGTTGGTTTGGTTACAAATACAAATAAATAATTATAATAAAGTGACTTCTTATTAGGGTCTCGTACCTATTATTTAGATTACGCACTCCGTCTGTTTGTCTGTACTATGTTTAAAACTTAAAATTTGGGTTGTAACTAATAAAAAAGTATAAAAAATAATAGTGGTGTATTAGAACTATTAGAAACATGTTTTAACGTTCTTTTATCGTTGTTATATTAAGAAAATTGCGATACACACACACCAAAACCATCGTCTGACACGCGTTTGGTATTTTCTTGATTTTAAAAATATCCAGTGTTTTTTTTTTATAAAGTTGTAACAACATGTGATATTTTATTCTTCATCAAAATGCACAACTGTCTCACTGCTGTATTAGAAACTTTTAGAATAAAACAAAATAAAGATGTTCAGATCAGAAGCAGATCGAGCGTCGATTGGCAACTAAACTAAATCGGAACCCTTAATTGCATCGCAGCAAAGCTTCAAAATTGTCTCTCAGACGACTAGCTCACCAATACACCACACTTGTTTAGAGACTAATTTCGAAGTTCTGCATGTTCGCGCATCGCATATTCTGATTAAAATCGTTGGCGTAGTCGCGTTAAAGTCATACTTCGGAACTAGTTTCCAGTTTAGTCATCCACCTAATGTAAAGTGAGTGAAGTGATGGAGTAATTACAAATTATTATTATTATTACTTCTGTGATAACTCTGAAAATTAAATAGTTTGGAAATTTTAAGTTGTGTATATCTTATGTCGATATTATATAGGTGATTGTATCCTCGCGGGGGGTAAAACACTCGAATGAATTCGATTAACTAGTGTGGATAGACAAGTTTTAATAATTTCAAAAGAACATTAAAGGAAAGTTAATTACATTGAAAAAGCATGATTGATATTAAACACTTCTATTCGTCGCTCGTTCAGGATCAAACCTTAGATCACTCGCTTGGCAGATAACACCAGAACTACCTGAGCTGCAGGGTGATCTAGCAAATAATTTTGCCTGAAATGCCGGTATAAATAAACATGTTTGATACTTAAGTATATTTACACCATACTAGAAACATCTTTGATCGTTGATTTGATAAGCGCTTATAGCTCTGCGGCCCGTGTAAATCGGAAGTAATTGACGAATTTCAGTTATATCCCGCGCCCGGCGTTTTTTAGAGTTGAATAGGCCTCCACTAGTGACAAAAATATTGGTGCTTTCACACAGACACACAACTTTAAGTTGAAAGTTTTTTCTCGACAGTTTTACAATCAACTCGGTGCATGTTATACACTCTTTCCCAGTTGCTATGGTCTGACAGCAGGATTCTTTAGTTTTTATGGACAATAATATTTTTATTTTATTTTTTCGTGTTGCGATATAGACCGCCACTTATGACATGTTGTAAAACATCCGAGACTACGGGAACGATATGGCCTGCTGTATGTTCAAACTTAAAAAAAATCCTTCGTGCATAATAACTGACCAAACACTGACATCTCGCACTCACAAATACCTAAGACCAGAGCGTAAACATTTATGTGTCCAATTCCTCGGCCGAGATTCAGACTCTTTCTACGGCAGGCAACTTGCAACAAATAGCAACTTGAATACGTATTGTGGATAATTACCAAGAGCATAATATGCAATGTACTTGTACAAATCTTATCGATGTATATTATGTATATGTACGGGCCCATCTTATCGTGCCGGTAATATTAGTTGCTTAACTAATAGGTGTTAACGATAATCGGATCGCTACAACAGACAAACAGGTTTTCGGAAAAATATGTAAATTGTAACCCATGTAGTGCAAATCTTAAACAGATATAAATATGTAAAGTTGTCGTTAAATTTCCTTTATGCTTTTGTACATGTGATTTTACCGTTTGTAACGCTTAACAGGGCCCCGCAGTGGACAGAAATACTTGTGTGAACAGTAATGCAAGTGGATTATTTTCATACATTCAAAAATGTTTACCCGGTTTAAATTTCAATCAAATTTCATAGACATTATCGTGCTTTTCCTTTTGCCCTACTTGTCAAGTTTTATGTCTCCGGAGATGCTATTTACAATTTCATTCTGGTTGGGTTGTAGTTCAACTTAGAATCTGTATTATATTGAAGTAAATAAATGAAAAGTAACTTCAATCTTACAAAGATTTTCAATTTAAAGCATATCAATTATGCGGCGAACGTCCTGTCTGATACGGAGTATGTATACTGAATTTCTTATACATGATGATTGATTATTGTAGAAAGTATATTTAGGAAGCTTCTACCAGATGATCTATAGTATGTATTGAATTTTATATCGATATTCAGGAGCATATAAATACATATATTTTTAATTTAGTCTTGAAGAAAAAATCTACAGGTCTTGTTGTAAAAATATTTTAGTTTAATAAAAGTTTTAGTTAGCCCGGTAGAATTTTTAAATATACATATATTGAACTACAACATCACCTTTGGTGAATAAAAGAGGTCAGTCGTTCAAATTATTCTACATACATACATAATGTTCTCACCTCAAATTCAAAATCATAATCATTTATTGCGTAACAGTTATGTACTTCATATTTAACTTTGACTGCCGTTTAAGAAAGGTGCTTAAACAACGAGGAGAAAGAATGGCAAAATAATCTCCTCACATGATCATGTCTGTGCTTGCGCGGAATCTGTTGCGGCACTGTTATCTCTAGGCATCCGGTCTATATATATATATATATATTTATCTATACTAGAATATCCTTTACCTACAAGCTCAAATAAGTAAATCTCGTACCAACTTTGGAACCTCATTTTATAAACGAACACCGAGTCCCATAAAATAATGAAAATTTTGCAGGCGATGAAGAGGTTACTAAATTACATCTATTTTCTTAAATTTTTATAGCAGACTCACGCGACGTTAACCTACATATAGCACTAATTGTTCTCCCTTTATCCCGCAATACCACACTAAAATAAGACATAAGACCGAAAATGGCAAAATAATCAAGTCTATTTGTCTGTACGTCCGCAAACAGTGTTATTTATTTTAATAGCATAAACAGATCTACTTAGTTCACCTGCGAGAACCAATGTATGAATGCCTCATCAAAGTTTATCCCAATCTAAGGTGACACCTAAAACACTGGGTTGTTCCATAGACTGTGTTTTGTTACTTATTTTAAGGATTATGCCCGCTTTCTGCGTATTGGAATGATAAAGTAGTATACGGACTC
>DWPT01005373.1:0-12281 GCA_018251895.1 Agathymus mariae mariae
TATGGATATGATATTTCGGATCCGGATATGGATACGGATATATGAATCATATTTTACCGGTTTCGGTTATGGTTATATGGAAAAAATATTTATAATGTTTGACTTTGTTTTTAGGTTTTATGTGGTATTATAATCACAGAAAAAATTAATTAAACAAAAAAAAGTATCTAAAATGATAACTACACGGCCAATGCATCGGCTCAGTCAGCGTAAACCAGTCATAACGTGCTTCATTCAGACTCTGCCGCTATACGAAATTATCCGAAACTTTTTTATCGGATTCGGTTACAGTTCCGGATTTATTTTTATTTCGGATATCCGATAGTTTCGGTTACGGTTACGGAGCTCCATAACATCCCTGCCTTGTATAGGATGTCTAGGATGGCACTAGCGGAGGGTAGGGATACCCTTTCTACGTTCTGCTTGCAGACACTAGATGGCGATGCCGACACATATATATATATATATATGTTTTATTATATTGACATAAGCTCATTTCACGATTGACTATCAATATCCGGTAGCCTGAAGGGTTCTACACCTAGTTTATAATGTCATATTGAGACTTATCACCTTGATAGCTTACAATTGAATATTGAAGGCGATGGACGACAACCCTAAACGCTTTTCCCGAAACGTCATTAGAAATCCGGGAAGGTGACAAACCCGCTCACACCCAACGTTTGAATTGCCTGTACGGTCTCCCCTGGCCGGACTGAATTAACGGTTCGCTAGGCTGTGGATATCGTGCGACTTCTAGTTAGGATACAATTTGTTATAGTTCTTGTGATTTTGATATTTTTGGTATGAGACAATACCCCGTCGGTAGTGGTGCGATTCAGTGGTTCTGGTCTTCGTGGCTAGGCTGTGGTTGGATGTAGCGATTTCTGCTGTGTCGATTGCGCTTCCCTTTTTGATTAGTCCGCTATAGTCCGAAGGGTATTTTGGTAATTAGATTTTTTCTTTGCAAACAGTAATAGTCATTTTTAAATATTAATATATCAATCCAAATATGGCTTTCGTTGCTTTTGTTCGCTCGATCTTATTATTTTGTGTCGAATTTTATCTTTCTGTCGAGAAGAAAGATTTTATTAGTAATATTTGATACACTACTAACTTATTATTACTTTTTTCGGTCTTTTCTATGGATATCATTACTTTAATTCAATTTCTGTCAAGGTACATCTAACCGAATCAAATGTTATTTATATTTTTAACGCTTCATCTTAAGTTTGTCAGGATGAAATCGCTCTCCGTTTCGTACAATTTGCCATTCAAAATGTGTTCATTATTGTAATTATTTGGCAGATGTACATTATTATTGTTAATTAATGTTTCAATAATTCGCAGGAGGACCACCCCCGCTGATAAAATTACCAACAAAAGATAAAAGCAACCCCCTCAAGAGAGAACGTTCTGAGAGGTAATGTTTTACGACGAGTACTGTAACGGGGTGCAAGATTACGAGTTAAGTGTTTCAATGGTAACTAACTGGTCACCTCGGTCGTTGCGCGTTGACTGACGACGTAATACCGAGCCATCTTCTGATTGGCTCTTCAACAACAGACGCCTTTGAAACATTCGATAGCCGACTATTGATAGGATGGCCATCCAAGCGGGCAGAATACCTCCAGTGGCCCGAGGTACCTCGTAGCTGGGTTGGTAGCGAGAGGTCCCGAGATGAACGTTTATGTGATCGATAAGTGTTTACATATAGTTAATCAGTATACTCACAAGTGTTTGTGACGTCACGAGCGGGGGGTGCCGGGGGGGGGGCATTGTGAGTGAGCGAATATTTGCCGTCAGTAATAATCTATGTGGTACAAAGCCCGTCCACTACAGCGTGGGACCAATGACATTACCTTATTAGGATGAGGGAGGTTCGTTTAGACTCAACGATAATTACACCCTGGAGTAGATCAACGTGTGCAGCGAGATGATGTTACTCTGGTGACATCAATAAACAGTTAGACTTCGTGTGAGTTTCAACCTTATGTTCAAGTACACAAAGTTCAATTGGTATCGCTGTCATATCGTCAGTCTGCAGCGTGACAATTAGGTTGGTCGTATGCAGAGTAGCGCAGGACGGAGCGAAACGACCAAGGGCAGTGGACGGTGCGGCGCGGGCCTTGTATGAATGTGTGTCGCGAGCGAATCGCGTCTTTCACTTATCTGTCTGTGGCTGGTTTTGTTATTTATGTACTCGTGAGCGAGTATCGTCGATATATTAAAAAAAAATTGTTATCCACAGCGGAAGCCCCAGCCCCAAACGGCAGCGGTTGAAGAGTGAACACACGGACGAAGACACGATGCACCCTATAAAACTGTGAGTATATTACTGTAGATAGGGTACATCCTTTTGTACGGTTTATCTGGAGTAGAAAGTTCAAAATGATGTTGTACACACTCATGCACGCATTTGCAAACGCGCTCGCGCCCGCACGCACGCACGCACGCAATGAATAGGCTTATATAAGTTAGTGCGTGCAACTATATGAAGCCGAAACCATGATGAATAGCTAAAAGTACCAAAAGGAGTCTCGAGCCCGATTATGATGATTTTTTTTTGAAAATTCAATATACCAAGCCAGGAATGGAGCAAGTTGAATTTTTGAACAAAAAAAAAACCTATTATTACACCATTCGCCATTGTCGCCAATAAAGATCGAATTACGGGAAGTAATTGCATACGGCAAACTTGAGGAAAGAGCTAATTTGACAACAAGATACTTTTTATTTTTCTCATCTCATCTACTTATTAAGCCTTAACTGATTAATTATTGAACAATAACTTGAATCGAAGTCTCAAGGATTTTAATGCATTCAGCATAACATTATTAACATTATTGATTTCTTTGAGAATACTCGCCGAACTGCTGTATCAACATCTCTTTTAATATACTTTCACGTGCCCCATCTCGTCGGAAGATCGGTCTGAGCTAATTACGTATAAATGCAGCTGTTCAAACGGTTCATTTGAAATTTCGAAGTGTCTAAAAGTAGCTAACGTTCCATCATAAACTATTATTGACGAATGAACAACGAATAATCATTCTGTCCTGTGAATACATCAGCAACGATTAAATTGTAAAAACGCACTCGGCGATGGCGCCCGGTTATCCGTGAAGGATTGGTGTGTGACACGTGACGTTCGTTATGGTTATACGTACCGTTACGTCTCCGTGTTCGAGTTGGCGTTGGAACCAGCTTGTTGCGGAACATAAGCAGCAAATCCAACGGTAGCAGCAATTCGTGTCGCAATATTATCTTTAAAAAAATATAATGCTATATAATCAATCTAGTAGATGTCTGCATTTATTTATATTACATTCGCACGAGATCGCAGAGTAAACACGTGCCGGTAATGGAAAAAATCGTTTCGTCAGCTTCGCTGTTTATTGTCAAATTTAACCAGTTACAAAGAACAGGACTTCTTATGTACTAATAATAAAACACTTTACGTTCATAACTTACTTTTATCCTATACTTTACTTTATAATTGTATACAAGGGTGAGGGTCGGTTCTAACGATGGCAGCTCGATCCCAGTATTGGACGTGTCCCCTGAAGCACGAAAACGCCCAACGACACGGTCAGTCGTACATTTAACGGCCGCGCACGCATTTGATCAATCCGATCCGTCACGAACGAACGAACGAAGCCGTTGGGCGCGGTTCAAGTGCCGTTGGCATTGCTAAATCACTCGTAAGTCAATGTAAAGTTTCGTAATACTAGTAGTTCCTTGAGAATTAAACCACTGAGATAATTGTTATCAACACGTTCTATTTCTAATAAATAATATATTGAAATGCGTTACAGTATGTAGTGAAGTAACTTAATTTATTACAAAAGATGGATTGACTTGTTCTTCACTGTTGGATCTCACCTTCCTCCCGTAGACACGGCACGTCGGTAATTTTTTGATTTCTATTCAAAGCCTCTGCGTCATCGAACGATGCGGGCATAGCCCTTCCGGCCGTCTCCGGCAAAGCCAGGGCCGTGGTAGCGCCTATCAAAGCGATTATGCAAATAATTCCTGAAGGTAGCCACGTGATGCAATTCTCTAGATATACGATGTACGGAGCCAGTATACTAACGACAAAACCACATATGTGGATGAGGCTGAGCGCCGACCCGCGCACCGGTGTCGGCAATATCTCGGCTCCCCACTGCATAGCAGTATTCACAGTCATATTCACTGAGAATCTAGCGATTACAGCACACAGCACCAAAGGCAAACCAGCATCTAGGAAGATTGATAAAAAACACGACATACAGCACACTAAGAAACACAGTATTGTCAGCCATTTTCTTCCTGTCAGATCTAGGATAAAAGAAATGAGCACTAAAGAGGGGCATTCAGTTAGCGAGACCAAAGTAAAAGGTAGGAAAAAGTCGAACTGTAAGCTGCCCAAACTCCTCACTAGGGCGTCGAATATTATCCTGCAGCACATGTATTCTATGCACAGGCAAATTAAACTGTTTCTCAGTAAAAGCCTCGTGGCTAAATCTGGAAGGCTCCCGTGTGGGACTGGTCCGGCCATATTGGCAGATGCTTTGAATTTCTCTATTAACTTTACCGGTATTTCTTTTTTGTTGATGTGGGCAATCCTGATTATTTGGTCTGCGGCTTCGTCGATTCGACCTTTGATCAGCAACCACTTGGGACTTTCGGGCATGATTAGCGGACTCAACAAAGCTAGGGCCATCGGGAGGCTGGTTGCCAGACATAAAGTCTTCCAATGTCCACATTTAAGTGCTATCCACGGCAACACAGTTGCAGAGAGTGAGAAGAAGATACCGAATGGGAAATTCACCATCAGACTTTTGTATTTTGGGTCTACGAATTCTAAAATGTGCAAATACGTCATTATCATGCAGCTATCATTTGATATGCCCATTACGAAGCGGCAAATAGAGAATTGCAAGAAATTGTCAGCGAAAACGCTTACGACGCCAGTGGCGCATCCGATGATGTTGCTCGTCACAGCCGCATGTATTCGGACAGCCATCCGAAGATAAATCCACCGGTAACGGACCCCACGAAGAAAATAGCTCGGGCGGCGGCTTGGTAGTGTGCCTTGTCGCACACCCACCCCTTTTCGCTAGTTATAGTAGGATATGGTATTTCCGTGTCGTTAAACTCCCAGCCGTATCGACACGGATGCGTAGCCCACGACTCGTCAGGTCTCGTTCCAGAGTGTAAAACTTCAATAACTTCAATTCGCCACGAACACGTCGCATTGCGAGTATCCGAAACTAGCGTTTCCGTCCACGGGGATCGCCAACGTTCTGCGATCGAGCGCCGTCAAGTTTTTCAGTTCCGGCACCTAGCGCCAGTGATTCGGCGATGCTTCGGTCGGGAACAATTGTCCGAAGTACACGAACACTCCGAACATGTAGAAAGGAAACGTGGACAAAGTGAGAAACGTTTGGTAAACTCCGAACTCACCAGCTGCCGCCACGAGCTGATCGTAATCAACTACATTGTGAGGTTGATCGCCTTCTATGTCCTGTTTGGTTTTTACTTCATCAAAGTTGTTTTCGATTTTATTTTTATGTTGAAAATCACAATTTCTATATAAGATTTCGTTATGATGGTCGGTTCTCCCATTGTTACGGTCACCGGTGTCCAGTTGAACGCTATTATCAGCTGTCATATTTTTGTTTTCAACGCGTACTTTGACAAGTATCACACTTATTAACATTCGTAAGCATCTGCGTTGAACCAATCGGCTTAAGTAGCTATGAGCAGTTAATTAAGCAGTAAATTTAAACAGATAACAATAGCCGGCGTCGTGGACAATTGGTCGTGTGTATTCAGAACGGGAACTGAAAACTATATCTTTTAGTTATACGCCGTTGCGTCAGACGTGGTAATAATATTTAAATATATGTAATAAAAAATTGTTCGTTCGTGTTTGTTTTCTTCGTAAATTCACAATTTGTTTACTTCAGGACACGCCCATTACAGTTGGCCAACGGAGACGTCTAGATAGATACGTTGCTCGAGCGGGGTTAGACGCGGTCCCGGAATACTAACAGGGTTTAGGGAAGAGTGTTTAGGATAAGCATATTGTTGTATACGTAATACTAGCTTTTAAAATTCTTTTATAATCATCGAGGGTTCCGTCAGTATAGTAATTCACATTCTGTTTGAAAGCTCAAAATAAATAGTGCTATAAAAATTATTTGGATAATGAACGGCCAGACCCGCGCGTGTTAGTTATCTACAGATTGACATCAGAGAGCGACCCACGTGATTTTTTTTATTTTTTTTTGCCTAGGTTTTTTTTTTATAGATTCGACAATCAGTGTACAAGTCCCGGACTGGACAACCTTGACATTTTCGCTGGTTTCACCGTTGTTTTTTTTCCAACACTGGATTAATAGGCATGTAAATATTGCAATGTACATGAATAAAAATCAATTGCTGCTTGTACGAAAGATCGGATAACTCGAGAACGGCTCAACCGATTTGGGTGATTTTTTGTTCTCTATTGCTGCATTGGTTCGTATAAAATGTACAGTTAATGTCAGAAACTTGGATAGTATTATAGTATGATTATCTCGTAAAAAAAAATTTGACGTCCAGTTTGACAGTTCTGTTTGATGGAAACATTGCGTTGACACACATTTATACTGTCTGCCTGCCTGTTTGTATTTCCGGACTAACTACATTTTGTCAAGAACATGTTAGTAAGAGTTATTTATACGGTACCAATGCATCAGAAACTAAATTTTATTTTTTTGTCTTTCGTAGGGAACGCGACAAAGATGCGGAGTGGCAACACGGGAACCTGGACATAACCGCGGAGCGCGTGTCCTGGTCCGCGGCCGGCGGTCCCGACAGCGACGAGGAGTGGGAGCACGCGCCCGCGGACATCGGCTCGTTCCTGCACACGCGGCTCAAGGTCGACGGGGACAACAGCGCAGGTGAGTGCGGCTCGCGCTGCACCAGGTCTGTACACGCGGGCCGAGGTGACAACCGGCAGCAGTACCGCTCATTTCGTTACGCATGTTGTTGCATCCTCGATGAATCCCGGTGTTATACCATCGCTCTCCGAAACATGAGACAAAATGTTCAAATACGACAGCTGGCCTTGTCATTATATTTAAAGATACCTTTCAGATAACCTGTTAAGCTATTGAAGTAGTTTCATTGAAACAGGGTTACTTATTCCGTTATTTTATGGTATGTGGTGTGAGTTAAACGGAGTTCGTTGTGTTCACATTGGTAGGCGGAGATTACTCTATTATTTACCAGCTGGCGTTTCCCGACTTCGTTCGGGTTCAACAATTATAATAAATACACACTTGACATATAACCTATGTCCATCCGGAATAAGGTGGCTTCCAAATGGCTTGGCTCCGGAGATTATAATTATGGAGTATAAATATTTAATCAGAACCCTTTTTGCATCGTTCGTTTCAGACGAGGAGTCGGACGACAGCACGCCCGCCGCCACCCACCCGGCGTCCTCTTCGTCGTCGAGCGGCACCGCGCACATCGACTTGCCTAAACGTGAGTGTGCACCTACCTTGTTGTCGTACATCGGAACTTGTGCTGCCTGTCTGATGGGATCACAATGATAAGTGATTTAACTTGTTCTTGTGTCACGGGTAGCAAGGATTCTCTCATTCGATAGTGCATCAGTTTTGTGAAAGAGAATGATTTATGATAGACGTAGCGATTATGTTCGTACGCGCCTTTGGATGCGTGCGCGTACGCTGGTGCGACACGTGACCGAGTTAGTGTTTCGTCCAATATACCTTTATCGAGGTTTGTTTTGATGTATATGGAAGGAAATTATTGATTTGATCTAATTTAATTATGTATTAAATTATATTATTAATTAATACAGTTTACGTACGTTAACAGTTAATTAGAAAGAATTCGCTCAATATTAAAGTTTTTATATTACACTTGTAATCCAGTTTCGCTTCGCTTTTGTAATGAAAAAAAAAAAACTATAGATGTACGGATTCGGCGCTATTATAGTTTCATTATTGGAATTATTGTTACATTTAGTAATATTAAGTTTCGTGTCATCAATATGCAATGCATGCTAGTATTGACCTCTGAGTGATTTTTCATTAAACTCAATTGCTATAACTAATATTGTATATGATAATGAAAAAACCGACTTCAATTTAAAGAAGTATTTTTTCTTCAAATTCCCAAAAAAAAAGAATTTTCCAAATGGATAAACAAATGACGGAATTCTCAGGTAACAGACATTAAAAAAATATAAACGAATTGAGAACCATTTTGAATTCGGTGAAAATTAACAGAATCTCATTAAAGACAATGGGTAAAATGTTCAATGGTTGGTAACTATCGTATAATGATAAATAAAAACAAATAAAAATATATATATATATATATATAAATTGCGTACCAGCTGAGCGGTGTACACTGACTGGTAACTTAGTCAAGTGCACAAGTGTTGTAACTCGATACCTGAATGATTTTCAACTTGAACTTAAATTAAAGCTAACAAGTTGAAGGTGCAGCAAGTGTACCGAACGTTAACCCGGGACGTGTGTCGACAGCGATCCCCGGCTCCAAGACCAGTCCGCAGGACCCGAGGTTCTCGGACGTGGTGAAGCTGAACGACTACCTGCAGCACGGCAGGCGGCCGCAGTTCTGGGAGGAGAACTACGTCAAACGGGTACGTTTGTGTTGACGCCGTTTGCCCGCTGACCGATGGATGTCTGTCTGTCACATGCCAACTGATTTACCTCATTGGCCGACGTGACATTGACTGACGTGACTTTTGCCGAAGTGACATTGACTGACGTGACATTGACTGACGTGACATTTGCCGACGTGACATAGACATTACGTAGGTGTTGACGATGAAAAAGAAAGTGCAGTGATCGCTTCTTAAACAGCGACGTTGCAGCCGTAGCAGGTGAAAATCACTTTACAGGTGACTCTACGACGTGGGCTTCCATGGCGGCACGGCCCCGTCCGTTGTCCAGCAGGATGTTCGATATACGGGATGTTAGTTTACCCGTCCCCACTATTGGTGACCCCGATGTGATATGACTACGCAACCGCTCTCGTAGATTCATATATATGAGTCCCTTACATCCCAAAAATGCTTATTTGAACATGTATGAGTCACTTGGTATTTCTTATCTAGTCACATATACAAACATACATACATACATGCCGGTAATTATCAATAAACATTATATTATACCGCTATCCGCCACCGAAGTGGGAATCGACTTCTCAAATTGGACGCAAAAATTGCTGTATGTTATTTAGAGTTACTTAAAAAAATATTACAATGAAAATATTGATTCGTGCAGGTGATGGAGGCGGTGAGAATCAAGGAGTTGGAGATGAAGCAAGCGGCGGAGATCCTGGGCGTGAGCTACGGCACGCTGTACGGCCGGTACCGCGACGTGTACGGCTGCATCAACAGGCCGTACCGGTGAGATGGGCGTTATACTTCAGACGTGCCCTGCAGGGCGCATACCTACAGGGCAAAGTTTGTTGATTACTCGGGCGACGTGAATAATTTATTGCCCTGCTACTTGGTGGTTGGTGGAAAGATGGTTAAACCGTCGGAAGTCCTCGGATAATGTTGACCATAACTGTCGGGAACAACCATTAAACTTATTAACTAAGTGAGTGACCCATAAATTTTCTAGCCAAAGTGATATTGTCAAATGTACCCTGCAAGGCACGGAACGACTCACTAACTACGAATACAATTTCCGACCACGACCCATCCAGTTTCTGATATTGCTATTGTGTTAATAACTTACATGTGGAGCACATTCATTCACCTATTTCTGTTTATGTACTTTCTTGTTCCATGCATGTCAATAAGTTTTATACATAGTACGAAGAGCAGGTATAAAACTATGCTTCATTGATGTGCCGTGTACACAATATGACACGCTCCTTCCGCCCCCAGCACGGCGCGCGACTTCTGGCAGGCGAAGGGACCCTCCGAGGTGCTGGACCGGTTGCAGCGCGGCGACCTCGCGCTGGACGCTGCCGCCCTGGCGCTGGGTGTGAACCCCTCTAACCTCGCCGCGTACATCGCCGACCTCTCGCAGGACACCAAAGGTGAGGACACAAGTATAACCTAAGGAATTCTTTTATAGAATAGGTCCGCGAAAACGTGTGGATACGCCAAGCCTTGAAGATAATAATAATAACAGTAATAACTATATTTCATAAATATTTGGTAAAGGTAAAAATTACAATTAAATATTGCAACTAGTGATAAATTCGTCAGTTACCTGAACTAGGCATGACACCTGTGACATAGGCACCTGAACCCTCCCAGTAATTAATCGTATTTACTGTTGACTACAAAACAATTGTAAGGGTAACTTGTGACAAGATAATTGCTCTATAAAATTATATACACCACTTGCACTAATATATATAAATTTTGTTATAAGATTATTTGGTATCATGTGATAACACTGCCGATGTGACGCAACGTGTAGCCGTGTCGAATTTTGTCAGTTTACTTTGGGCGTTCCATACTATTTGATTTTGAATCGATCAATCAGTGCTGCCCTCTAAATCGCTTGAGGTAATATAACTAGATTAATTCACATTTAATGTTTGAAACGATGTATATTACGTGACTTGGTATTGGACATGAGTTTAATATACAGTCATAAGAGCGTTTATCTACGGCCATCGTAATTGTGAGCAGGAAAAACAAACTCCTCGGCAGTTTCTTGCCGCTTCTTCTTCCAGGACCGCTCACGGTAGGGATTTGGTGAAGCGATGGCGTAGTTTGACGTTCGAAAAGTGTTTGTAAAAATCAACATCGGATAAATATTAATCATTCGTAATTAGTTAATTTAATTTATTTTGTTATTTATTTTACGCTCATATTAGCGGGTTGATAAACAAACAACAGAATATTAATAAATACGTCGTTTTGCAGACTTCGAGCCCGTCCCCATCGAGATCGATCCGTCGCTCAAGGGACTCCGCCCCCGGACCTACAGCACCGGCACGCGAAAGGTTCCACCTGCTGATAAGGTGAAACCAACATGTTACTTAGAAACATACAGACCTTTATTAACGCAATAGAACCCATTTCTGTAATTAATTAAAGTGATAGAACCCAAAACAATATTTAAAGTTTATTGCAGTTCAATCGCTCTATAAGCAAAATGGTCACAAATTAATACACATGTATTTCTAATAAACGGAACGAGAAAAACCCAGTCCAGAAACAATGCAGATGATCATTCTTAGCCTTGGATTGTCTGAAACGACCCTAGAGTAATCGCTAGTATTATACAGTGACACATAAACTCGCACGTGAGCGTTGCTAACGAATACAATACATAACAATATCAATGCATTATTACACACGCACGCGCGCGCGCGTCTGTGTCGACGTATTACCAAATGTCGACACGGGAAGGTCATATGCCAAACGTCGTTTATAAACGAGCGTTCGATTTGTTTGGAATGGCTAATTAATAATTACTACTATATTATGTATACGATTATGTGTCACTTGTTAACCATTTAGTGTTTTAAAGTAATATATATTGTTTGGTTGTAACACCGGCACGAGAAGGTGCTCTATTGGGAGAAACGCCGAAACAAACTCCCGAACACATTTTTAAACCGACAACGCTAGAAATACATGTATGTGCACGGTGGTGGCTGTGTATCGAGAGTAGTGAACTTTGGAACTTTGGACAATTTGCTGTTTAATATATATTTTTTCTTCTAATTATGTCGTGGAAATGTTAGGTACGGAATGTCTATATAATGTTGTTTGCTCCAGAAGAAGGTGTTGGTGGGCAGCGTGAACGACGAGGACAGCATCCCCGCGACGGTCATCACCACTAGCGCCTCCGACGGCAAGCAGCAGGCCGCTCAGCCGGCGCCCAGTGAGATATATACATAATTTTTTTTTTATGGTAATAGCCGACAAACGAGCACACGAGCCACCTGATGGTAAGTGGTTATTGTCGCCCATCAGCAAGATCAAAGGTATCACTGATGCGTTGTCGGCCAGGAAATGAGAAAACGGTAAGAAAGGAAGTACTGGCTCTCAAGCCCCCCGCCGGAATACGACGAGTTGTTGGGCGGCTGACTCAAGTGGTAGCTAGCGAGACAGGCTTCACGGAAGGATAATAATACCAATAATAATATTAACGACTTAATAATAATATTGATAATACAATCTTTACGCAAAGCCTGTCGCCTCTTACGACACCCTGTTCTGCCAGCGTGGGATGGGGGAGTATTCTGGGCCGCCCCAATACGGC